>JAHLKC010000118.1:0-127665 GCA_025449115.1 Chytridium lagenaria
CCTCGTTCCACCTCCAGTTCGATCGTCTTATTACTGTTTGGTTTTTGCTTGATTAAATATCATCATTGATATGGGTCTCAGGGTTTGGTGATGTCTCTGCAATGTGTTGCTTCTCTGGCATGTCGTTTCGAATGGTAATTACTGAATATTTTATTCAGCAGTTATTTTATTGCTCTGTGACGGTTCTTTATCCTATTAGTTTCGGCATTTTTTTCAGTTGCGAAAGTTTTTTTTATTTTCCTAGCGAGTTTCGCAAATCACATCTGTATCTTCTCAGCCCTTATTTTGGCTTACTTTTCTTTCTTCACAGCTTAAATTTTTTTGCATCTATATATATCTATATATATATATATATATTCTATTATTTTTTAACGCCATCAAAACAGGCCTCATTTCTTCGACTCAATACCCCGGATCTTCTGCGTTTTCCATCCGAGAAAAGGGACATAACAGCGGAAGACATGTCTGTTCGTGACCGCTGCTGGCGTATCTGTGTCTTAAACGACAATCTTCTATCAAACGCCTCCATAGAGCCGTCCCCAACCCGTTTTTTCAACCACTCTGCCCCCAACATGCATCGCATCATGAATCTCTCCTACTTTACGTTCATTCCCGCCAATGACATCTCTGCACAAGCTCTCATCCACTATATTACGACCCTTTCATATGTGCTATATGATCTGCGCCAAATATCTCTCCTCATCGATACGCAGCTGCGTGGAAAGGATAGAGACGGGTCCCGTCTCGGAGACCTTATTATCTCATCCCAAGAATCACTGCAGCAATGGACCGCAACGCTCCCGCCAAACTTGACCCTTGAAGATACCCCAGCTACTTCAACTTACCATATCACTCTCCTCACTGGTTATTATGGCGCCACATGCATGTCTGCCACTTCCTTATCACGTATTGTTACCGCTCTTGACGTATGGCCTTGTCATCGTGATAGTCTCAAATCACTCATGAGTCGATCCTACATGGCGCCAAAGTGATTGCAAGATGTGGAGCACGTATCTTGGACGAAAGTTTGGAGTATCATCCAGTTATGGCTATTGGGGTGATGGCTGCTGGTGGAGTTCTTTATGACGCGTTGAGTGGGGAGATAGAAGGGGACGTTGTTGTGGAGGATCTGATGCATGTAGTAGAGTTTATGCGGAGAATGGCGGGAGTTTGGGGGTTGGTTAGGTGTGGTGTAAATAAGCTTGAAGATTCTCTTAAAAGTGTGATGAGGCGGATTAAATAAGCGGATAAGATTTTGCAATAATTTGCACTTTCGGCGCGGGTCAAGCCGCCTTTTGTCTCGTATGCTTCAACCCAAGCCTTTGGGAAGGTAAATAATTTTGACCAACGTTTCTGATGATACTTCCTGGATGCTGCAACGAAATGGAATGGTCCGGGTCCTGCTCCTGGTCTACTCCTCAGATATTTTTCTTACTCTTTTCATACATTGTTCCATTCATGTTCCTTTTACTATACATTGTTCCATTCATGTTCCTTTTACTCTAGAAGGGATCACATCTCGTCTTTCTCTTGATGCGCCTCCATTCCCTCCACAGAAGGTAGCAAACAAGTTACTCAACTCGCTTTACGTTCAAAGCAGTGGCCTGACAGCGTTTTCGACATCGTAAACGTCTCTGTGATGAGTCACTTTCAAAGTGCCATCTTCGTGATCTCTCTCACCGCCAGCAGCATTTGTCCCTTGCCGGCGCCGTCTCTACAACTTTAGTCCATCACTTAATCCAGAGACCGTCCAATCCTTCACTCCCGTGGATAATCCGACCCTGGACCCACTTTTCCTCTCTCTCGATAAATTCGTTGTCTTTACAGCCCCGTTGACGTTTCGCAGTGACAGAGGCTACCAGCTTGTAAACCTCACTTACCTTTCGTTCATCTCAAGCCCTCATCCACTATGTCACAAACTTCCTCTCAGCGTGTTTGACGTGTGACGAATTGACAATTAGATCATAGAATCTTTGAGGCCAAGTTGACCCAGGAAGCGGCTCTATTCATACATGCACTCGTTGCTTCATGAGCTATGCTTCTCATGGTTGGCACGCTACCTCCACTTTTTGACATGGACGCCTTCTTTAAATTCACCGATAGTTATCATAATGCTCTGTATCTTGGTTTCGTTGATCCAAAGTGTCTAATCGCCTCGTGCACGTCTCGGTGCTGAAACATGAAGGTGCTGCCGGTCCATGACAGCTTCATTGCTGAATGAAGGTTGAGGTGGGATGAGGGGTTGGGGAAGACTCTTACAATGTGGTGGACCATTTGATCAATGTGAGGGGGTCTAAGGAAGATACCTACGGTGTGGATAATGCTGAGAGCACCTATAACAGGGTGCAGGGGAGAGCAAACTGATAGAGACCCTTTTTAAAATTTCCTTTTTTCAGAAAAAAAGACTCCCAACATCCAACAGCTTGGTACTTGGACAACTCCGGAAAACTTTACCATGAACTCGGTGACTAAACAGACCATCCGACGTTATGTTTGATGCAGTGGTTAGGGTATCTTCTTCTCCCAACCACCCTCCCTTCAGTACAATCATTACAGTGCCTACAAGAACACCCAGTGTTCGAGCGTAGGTTTACTTTGATCTATTTGGTTGACACAGTTCAACTTCTGTTGATCTTACGCATTTTTGTCAACACCATACTAGTAACGCTGCTTGCCATCATTGTCGTCGACGGAAACGGAAATGCGACGGATCACTCAAGAAATGTATTTTTCATAGACCTTATTCAGCCTGTACACCTCTGTCTCCTCCAGCTTCTTCCCGCCGCTCCTTGGCTGATCCAAATGTCTCAACGTATCGCATGTTTCCCTTCCAAAATACCCTTGACCCTCTCCTCATTTTTCTTGAACGTCTCGATGTTCCGCTTTCCATACCCTCTCCTTCCGACCAATTGCTCCCCCTCTCTTCTCTAAAGCTTGAAGAGACCGATATGTACGTGATTCAGCAGTACCTTTTCACCACACGCACTCTTGACTCTGAGGTTTTTTCAAGAAGAAACGTTATCACCTGTTTACCGGCATATTCGGGTATATTGAGGTATTTGCTCTGATTTAAGTATTACTCAGTTCTTTTTTAACACTGATGAATTGAAATGAGGTTGGCAATATGTTGCTTCTGTTCATTATTTTCGGATCCGCCAGCTCCGCTGCCTATTTCAAAGAGCTATTACAAACTAGCAAGAGATCTTTTACCGGCTTGTATTGATAATCCGTCTTTAAGCAGTCTCCAAGCGCTTATGACCTTGTATCTTTGCGCAATAGGTGCGTAGTCTGGTCGCTTCCCGCAAACTAATGACGTAGGGTTTTGGAGATTTATCTTCTACTATTACGTTCTCCGATATGTCATTTAGAATGGTAAGCTCATCTTGTATTTTCTGTACATTTCTCATCCTTTTACTCATGTTTTTCTCGCATCGTATGTATTTTAACGTCGTCATTGTTACAGGCTTCCTTGCTGGGTCTAGATACATTTGACCTTCTACGCTTTCCACCAAATACCCAATTTGAGATCACGTCGGATAATATGCAGCTTCGTGACCATTGCTGGAGACTTTGCGTGTTTTGGGATAATATCCAATCCGTCTCAGTCATCCGTAAAGTTCCGACCCCTTCGCAATTCTTTCACCACAGGAGTGACCGCAGTTACCGCATTATGAACCTCTCCTACTTTGAGCCTATCCCAGCCAATGAAATCTCACCACGCGCTCTTATTCATTACGCTGCTACGCTCTCGCATATAATCTTCAACGTCCGGTACCTTTCTTTCGAAATTACCGATACTCTCACCCCATCGATTCATCCCGAGAATATCATAGAATCGCTTACAACAGCAAACACCATGTTAAAGGAGTGGCGGGCTACCCTTCCACTACTCTTGAATCTCGATAAAGAAGCTTTCTGTTATTACGCAGACTCCTCCCCACCTTCTATCGATCTTTTTGACAGTCACCGAACCAACCTTTTTCTTGGATATTATGGCGCCTTCTGTCAAATCGGCACCATTGTAACGCGTTCTGTTAACGTGCTGGAATCTACTGTAGGCAGCCGAAGCGGCTCAAAGAAAATGGTGACTGATGGACAAGAGGCCGCAGCAGTTATAGCACATTGTATGAGACGGATATTGGAATCTGGCAGAAGATTCGAGTACCATCCGTTTATGGCTCTGTCTTTGTTAGCAGCGGGAAAGGTGTTGTGTGATATGGTGGGGAGCGTGGAGCCTCATAGAAGGAATGGGGTCGTGGAGGATTTGTTGAACGTTTTGGAGTCTTTGAGAAAAACGGGGGAGGTTTGGAGGGTGGCACTGCCGATTGCAGAGGGGTTTAAAGAAATTGTGCAAACAGTTCTGAAGGTCGATATTTCGGAGTTGGTTTAAACGAGTTCTTGCTTTCAAGTTTACTGCTATTGTAAATAGAATCCTTCTTTCATTATACATGTAGCAGTGGAAAGAATCTATCTCGACAAAAAATATTACAAAATATGTACATGCCAAAATGCTTGACAAAGCAACCAACAAAGCAAGCATAACCTCAGAATCCCGGTAAGACAGGCGGCATAAGGAGGGGTAATCTGCATAAGGACCATGAACGTCTGCTGACTGCATTCATTTGAAAAAAGGTTTGCCTGCCCAGCTTGTCGCAGTCGAAAAAGAAAGTGCAATGGACAGCTGCCCACATGTCGGAAAAGCGGGCAGAGGATAGAGTCCATTGCATCTTCAAAGCCTCCGATAGCTCCTCGTCCTATTCTTCCCAACACTTCCATCATGCGCAAACCGTCAAACTTCCCACATCTCTCTGACCCACTCATCTCTTGGACTTTGGATCCTGTAGTTATTATGATCGAACAAATTGTGTCAGTGAGCGCATTTGACTTGATGTTGGAAGAATATCATGATCAAAATAAGTTGACAACGAGAGGGTGGTCGCCGGTTGATACACTAATAGTGAAAAAAATACTGTTCGTCAACAGTTTGTTACGACCTGCAAGTTTTTTCTCGAAACGACGCCATGCTGAGACTGCATGAGTATCCGGAGATTCTAAGGTTTTTCTGGGTTGTTTTCTTTGCTATCACTTAACCTTTTTTCGATGGTCAACAGACTGTCATTATGTGCATACTGTGCGCATTTTTCTAGACCTCCCGCACCCGAAGCGGTATCAAAGACGTACTTTGCCGCAGCGAGGTCTCTTGCCCATACTAGCGTCGACATTCCATCACTGGAGTCGTTGCAATCGCTTGTCGTTATTCTCCAAACTGCCTTTGGTATATTACTTTTACTCATTTTATTTTATTTTAATTTTGGGGTTTCATGTTTCTACTACCTTTAATCACTATTTGATCAGCTTTGGGAGATGTTGCGGCAAGTACAGCATTTGCGGATATGGCTTTTCGTATGGTATGTCGTCTCGCTTGGAGCTTTTCGGGTGCGATGCGGCGCAGGGAGAATTTTCTATCCTAAATGTATCTTTAGGCATCCCTACTTGGACTCGATACACCCGAACTCCTTTTCACCAAAGTCTTAACAGACTCATCTATGGAACTTCGAGACGCCCTCTGGCGGGCGTTAATCTTCACTGATAATGTCATGATTGCCACAGTCCGTTCCCTTTTCCTCCCGCGGTTTTTTAACCACGGCATCGACAGCGAAAGCTTTTTACGAATAGCGTCGTTTTTACCAGTCGATCGCAACGACACCAGTCATCGAGCCATTATACATCATCTTGTTTCGTTAACCTACGTCACCTACAAGCTTCATACCACCATTGCCGAGACCGTCCAAGCTCTTCAGCATCAGGCTCATGGTAACGCATTGACCACGCTCACTCGTGAAAAGCAAGATTTTTGGGACACCATCCTTTCAGCTCGCCACATGCTCGAGACATGGAAACTCACTCTCCCGCCATGTTTTGCGCTGGACGATATTGGTCCACGAGACGAGCCATTATCAAATAGCTACTTTATGACCGTTCTGCTGGGATATCATGGAATGTTGTGTTTGATTGGGCAAGCATCGCGAGTTCTTCAACTTTATGGCGTGTGCAGACGTCAGCCTCCTGCATTCACATTGCAGACTATAGAAGATTCTGCAACGGCCTCATCGATAGCGATTGCTGCAATAGCGAAGCGCGGAGTGGAGACTGGTGCAAGGGAATTTGAGCTTCATGTATACATGGCTATTTCCATGTTTGCAAGTGGAAGGTTTATTTATTCTGGGCTCCGGAGTGAGGGGAGAAGGGAGAATTTGGAGAGATTATCATGTATCCGGGCGTTTATGAAAATGCTGTGTAAAATGTGGAGAGGTGTGGAGTACGGATTTCAGCAATTTGAGAATGAAGTTTTGGAGGGACTACATAATAGATAAAATTAAAAATTAATTATCTGAGCATCACGAATTATCTATTTTAAGATTGTATCACCCAGCCTAAAGATGAACAAAAAATAAAGGCGGCACTGGCAGGAAAAGGCGGTTCATTTTGCCGTGGTAATCGAGATACCGCCAGCAAGCTCTTCCTATATTATGACTCACTGGTAGAACCAGAAACGAAACGGAAACAAAGACCGAAAACAACAGAAACAACGACCGAAGCAAATGAATGTAATGGGCGGGAGTCTACCGTCGATGAGGCTGGCCATCAAAGGTGGAGACAGTGTACATAGACTGTAAGACGGAAAACAAAGTTTAAGAGAGGCTGACATTTTTCAAGAAAATCAACGAGATCTTGCAGTTACTGTCGCAAGCGGAAACGCAAGTGTGATGGGTCGTTGACTCAATGTAAACTCAATAGCCTCGTGGCAGAGGTCAGGCAATATCTCTTGCGTCAGCAGTTGAGAGACAGTCACGGAGAGAGCTCCGTCATTGCTTCAACATCGCAACCCATACTCTACAATGCTCTGGACCCGCTTGTCGGGTTTCTGGAAAACATGGGGTATTGGGTGCTGAAGTGAATATGGATCAACCTCGACATCTTCCAGAATTAGGGTTCGCAAAGTATGAGGATTTGCTTGTATATCGAAAGTATATGGAGTCTATCAAGGTGTATCCGTTTGAAGTATTTAGCAGAAGGAGTGGGGAAGCTGCCATTATGAAGATGCCGATGGCATTGAGGTCTGTGTCTTGAAATAGTTGCTGACTGACATTCTAAAGACTTTCCATCTGCGCCTTCTGTTCTATCCTCTCCAAACCTCGCCCGCCTGATGTCATTTGCCGAGGATACTACACAATGGCACGGGACCACCTGATGTGGTGCATCGATAACCCTGGACTTGAAAGCCTTCAAACTCTTCTCAACATCACCTTTGCTGCCTCATGTTTGTATCTTACCGCCCGGTTTTTCCTTTAAATAATTGTTAATAGTCCTGGGGGATCATCAAGCTCGGCTGACATTTCGGGATATGAGCAACCGAATGGTGGGTGTCTTTCTTTTTCCATCATCAGCGCTATCCCTCGTTTTTTCATTTTTATGTTCTCCTTACGTCCTTTTAACATACTGATGATATATTCTTGTTCTTGTTATTTAAAGGCGACTTTGCTGCAGATAGACACTCCCGCGCTTTTAGTATTGCCAGACTCTAATCAAATCAGAGCACCGAGTGAGGAAGAAATGGAGGTTCGGGATCTGTGTTGGAGGACCCTCTTTTTTATAGATAACGGTGAGAGTCAATTTTAGTAAATAGCTCAGAGATACTGAAAAGTGTGTTTTTGTTGTTTGTTTGCTTTTTGCCCAACAGCGGTATCGTGGGCTTCGAACAGACCCAAATTCTTTCATCACGAGCATTCCGTCGTCCCCACCGTAAACTTTTTTCGCTACGCTTTAGCAAACGACATCAGCTTGGATACGTTATTCAACCACCTCGGCCTCCTAAGCAACGTCGTTCACACCATCCACAACATTGAGAACATACTCATTCAAGCCTTTGAACGCGATGAAACCGTCGACGATCCTATTACAATCCACATGCAAACATTACGAGTCATAGGATCTTTGCAGGAATGGAAAAACGCCCTCCCACCCTCCATCAACCTTGATAACATCCCCGACTACCACCCAGAACACCTCCCCTCGATGAAATGCACCCGTGAAGCCATTCTCAACCTCTCCTTTACCTACCACGCGACCGTTTGTCTTCTCGGACGCGTGGTATTAAAGGCAACCCGGTATTCGGCGGTGTTCACCCCGATCGCCGAGAGATGGACCGTGGTGGCATTGACTTCGACAGCGGTCATGGTCAAGATTTGTAAGGACTCGCAGTTCAGCTATCATCCGTTTTTGGCGTTTTGTGGAATGACGGCTGCCGCGTTTATGGTGGATGTGTTTGAGAGGTTAGAGGGAGGGGGGAAGGAGGTGGCTAGGAATTATGTGAAGGTTTTTGCTAGGTTTGTGGGTGCCGTTGTTGATGAGTGGCCGAATGCAGGAGCTTTTGTGGGTGTGGTTAATAAGCTTGTGAAGGCGCTAGGTTTATAAGGAAAATGGTTTTCTTTACAATATCTGTTGTAAAAAGAGTTTGCTCTGTCTATAGTTTTGTATAAAAATGAGCAATGGCATATATGTGATGTATATACATACAAGCATATTGAATGATCATGACGCAAGGGGATGAACAATGGTATTTATCTACATTTTGTATAGCTTTTGCATAATTAACATGCGATAGTCGAGATAAAACTAAACTCGAGATAAAAATGAAGAAAAAAAAAAAAAAAGAAAAATGGATACATTTAAAGAAACAACAAAAGAGTTTTTCTTTCCGGCTACGTTGATGGAGGAAGCCGTTGACATTCACCCTCCAAAATCTCCAGCCACGGCTTTGCCATCAACCAAAACTCTGACATCCTCCGCAAAAACTCGACCTCGGCAGAAACAAGAGCCTTAATCTCTTCCACCTGCACACTGTCGGTATATTGACGGCAGATGATACATAAAACGAGTCCAGATATGAGCACACAGTACCCTGCAACAGGGAATAGCGTGCTGAGAAAGTTTTTCATGTGAAGGGTGTTTTTGGCGGTGATGGCGATAAGAACAGCGGATTTGAAAGCTACATCAAAGAATCTAGATGAGGATCTGGATGGGCTGTCGGTGGCGTCAATAACGAGAACTCGTGAGCGGTAAATGAGACAGTTGCAAGCGTGGTATCCAAGGTAAAGCGATTTTGTCAATGTCAGGAGGAGCATTGTCGTTGAGCTCAACTGAGATACTGGTACCCGACAAGTCAACGTCGAAAGAAGGCGGGAGAGAGTATCTCCACTCTGTCAACCTCCCTTCGGTCTCTCTTATTCGCACGCGATAGTTGTCAAGGTCTTCGGCGGTGGTCAGGGGTAAGGACACGCATTCTTTGATGCATGGCTGACTTCGCTCAAGGTGGTAAGGTAAAACATCATGGACTCCTTGCCAATGTCGTTTGGCGGAATATATTTGAAGAAACTTGTACCCGCGACTTGAGGAAGGGAGTAGTTGAAGAAACGGGGGAGATCTGATATCATTGATTGACTAGAAAAAACAGTGCAAGTATGGCAATCATTAGTTAAAATGGGAACACTTGGGTGGAAAGAAACAAAGAAAAAAAGAAGGAGATAACCTACTATTGTCCATGAGGATACAGGTTCTCCAACATCGGTCTCGTGCGTCCTTTTCAAAATCTGTGAGCTCTTGTCCGTTCGGTAAATACAAAAGACTTGGAGAGTCCAGCCGTAAATACGACGCCTTTTAAATTAGATGAGTATCGTAATGATGAGATAGTGCTACCATTCTAAAGGCCATATTCCGATATCTGTAACGGCCCGCATGGTCGCCAAGACCTATAGTATTATTAGTAAGTGGCAAAAAGAGTATATTTTCTTATATTTTCTTACTTGACGCTGTCATGCTTAGCAAAAGAAGCGATTGCAATGAGATCAAACTTGGATTTTCAATGCACCTAATTTAAAAAATGAAAAAGATTTAGCAATGTATCATATCTCTCACCAAAAAATCATACCAAACCACTGATTCTTTGGCCAATACATAAAACTTTTCCAAAACTTGCGTAGGTGCTGGCGGAATCGACATCCGACTACAGTATGAATAAAAGGCATACCTTTTCGACAAATGTTAACATTAAAAAGACGCAAGAATCAAGCTTACCTCAAACTATGCGGCATTCCTTCCAATTGGGAGGTGAGAGAGTACCTCCGGAAGACTTCGAAAGGGTAAAAATGGGAAGCATTGCAAAACTTTTGAACAACAAGATGCTCCTCCATGGACGGCTTTATCAAAGAACTCCGGGGATCGTTCGGTTGATAAACAAAGTCGTACACACCGATATTGTCAAGGAAAAGCATCAAGGGATCCAAGTTTGGTTTATAGAGACAATAGGTTTGCTCTTCCGGAAAACTTGAATCCCTCTCGGCTGAAGCGTAAATCACAGGAATTTGGTCGGCCTCCACAGTGGCAGATGGATGAGATCTTTTCCGTCTCTTTCCAGTGCGCTCCGCCGTGTTGGTATTGAAACTGGTGCCGTTGTCACCGCCACTTCAGAGGGACCGGATGTTGATGGAGCAGCATCCTTGTTAAACTTTCCGCATCCCGGTACCGCTCCATTGCACTTTCTTTTGCGTACTCGGCAGTACTCGCAAGACCTGAGCTCGGCAAAAGTAGGATAAGTGTTAGCACACAAGCGCCACAGCCCCGGCTCATCTTGAAAGACATCACACCACACTGATGGATGGGATGCCATCTCAGGAAACAAGGACTACTTACGTCTTGGTAGGATTTGGGCCCAAGAACGAGACGACGAGGTTTGAGCTCGTTGATGTGACGCCCTTATTTAGCAGATATAAATGCGGCATGACCTCTGGGGCTATATATGTATTAAGTAGATATGTATGTAGGAATTTATTTATTATTTAAATATAAAATAAAATAATTTTGTTATGTGGATGCAGTATTTACAAATATTTTAAATGTAGTGTAATACTGTGTAAGTGGAGGTGAATGTGATGGTAATCATTTATTAAATATTTAATTTTTTATTCAATTACTAATAAATAATTAATAGTTAATTACAAATGCATTTCTGAAGCTTGTGCTCATTGGTTGGTTTTAACATGTCTAGTCATTGGTAATCGGATATGATTTCCTTTAAAGGAGATTTATATCTATTTATTATAATTATTTTTATTTTCTGGGAGACAAAAAGGAAAGAAACGCACGCAAAAGCTATTTAGTGTATATATAACAAATTAATAATTCGATCTTGTGTACCCAGTGAGTAATTACTATATATGAATACAAGGACAATCAATGACTCATCCTATTATTTATTATTAAACTCATCCCCAATTCCCATAAATAAAAATAAACAAATAAATAAATAAATAAATGCTTTCTATGATTTGGATGGATACACGCGTAAATATCTACTATAGAGCAAAAGATAAACGACTGCTGTAGTTTGTAATAAATAAATACCACAGCCTTTTGCATTCATGGACGAGCCATGTCTGCTCAGTATCTCGAGTCACCTCAAGAGTCACACACAAATAGCTGCACACTGGCTTGCAAATAAGCAAACAATAGCGTAGCTGAATGATAAAAGGAAAAGGGGCAAAAACCTTCAAGCTTACGGTCGTCAACACATGAAACAGATGACGGTATCTGCTATGGGTTTACGAACTCGTCAAGGCAGAACATTTTTCTGCGCCTTTAGAACGAAATTATTTGATTGCGACTCGGTTCTGACAAATTTGTTATGACTCGGTTGCCAAAGGCTTCATGGTCGCTTATATTTGGTTACTTTTTTACTTCATGGGCAACTCGTATGGATGAATGGAGTGTTGGTAAGCTACATACCTTCGCGTCATGTATACCGCTTTCCATGCCATACCTTTTCCCTGTGCCCATGAGATAATTCTCTAAAACAATTATAGCCCTAATGCTCTCCGTCATCTTCCCATCCAACCTCTTCTACATATCCCTTCACAGCCTCTTTACATCCTTCATCTCCATTCTCCTCGGTCCCATCGTTGGCGCTCTTATCGAACGTACACCACGGCTCAGAGCGTCATGGATTTGTATTATTGTTCAAAAGACGGGGATTGCTGTTGCAACCACGTTGTTGTGGTTTTTGGAGAGTCGGCGATGGGAGGCTTGGGGAGGGGTGAAAGAAGGTTGGATCTGGGGGTTATTTTGGGGTGCGGTTGTGTGTGGTGCTGGTGTGAGAGTTGCGAACATGGGGACGACAATTGCTGTGGAACGAGACTGGGTGGTGGTGATGGCGGCTGAAGAAAGTGAAGTACTTACCGGTAAGTTCCTTTAGTTCCATGAAAACAAAATGATACATAGATTAATTTAATATATTTTAGCGCTTAACACCCATCTCCGGCGGATTGACCTTGTATGCAAACTTGCCGCCCCTCTTGTCGTCAGTCTGGTCTCTTCATTTGTATCAATACCTACTACAATGTTGATTATTACAGCGTGGTGTCTTGCAACTCTTCCCGCTGAACTTGGTCTCATGTCGAAAACATACTTTAGTGTTCCTATGCTCGCTATTCCTCGCTCTTCTTCGCCGCCATCAGTTGGAATGGCTGATGAAATACTGGGGGAGGCATCCAGCTCTACAATTGTTGAGCGTGAGGTGGATGAAGGTGCAGAGACGCGGGAGAGAGTCACGGATGAGACGGAAGTGAAGGTGGATACCAACGGGGAAGCAGGACGGGTCCAACAAAAGTCATTCGCTAAAAGATCTCTGAACGCTTGGGTGTTGTTTTATATCACCCCATCTTCCTTGCATCAATGGCCCTATCTGTATTGGTAGTCTAGCTTTCATCCATTTTCCTTTTCTTTTTCTGTTTGCAACGATATTAATCCGCCCTTTAAAGTATTTCACGTCTTTGGGATTTAGCGGCGTTATGATAACCTACCTTCTCGACCAAGGCTACTCCCCTCTCCTTCTTTCCATAATGCGAGGTCTTGCAGTTGCAGCAGGCCTTTCAGCAACACTAAGCGTTCCGAAACTCGTCTCATCCATCGGATTAATTCGATCAGGCCTTTGGGGGGTTTGGTTAGAGTTCTTTACTCTTCTGCCTTTTTTAGCGGGGATTTTAATGTTCAGATGGGATCAATTAGTGTGGGAACTTGGGGGTTTCTGTGGCGATTTTTAGTGGTGTGGTAATGTCGCGATGGGGGCTTTGGACTTTTGATCTTGTCGAGACGCAATTGCTGCAGGAAAGGTTTGTCCAAAGATTGGAGTTCTCATTTTTGGAGTTCTGTTTATCTCTTTTTTCTTTAAAAGCGTTTCATCTGCTGATATGGGTGTTATCAATGGTGTTCAATTCTCGCTTCAAAATCTTTTTGAACTAATGAGTTACGTTGTCACGCTGGTGAGCTTTACCCTTCCCTCTCCTTTTCTTCTCTTTCTTAACGCGTCGGTTTGTAGATTTGGCATCGCCCTTCTCAATTCTGATCTCTGCTGTTCCTTAGCACTGCTGTGTGTTATTTGCGTGCATCACTTACACGGCGTACGCAAGGAAATTGCGAGGCCATTTGTTTCATTTTGAATAAGCTTTCACGATGGGGAATTGCTGTTTTTGGGAGAAAAGGCAAGTGAGGCGTGCTGCTAAAGAAGTCGCACTGCCAACTCCGTGGTGTGCATTTTGTGTATATGATACGGGAAGAATAACTATGTTGCATATTTGTTGTGATAACTGACTGATGGAGTGGGATTTTCTAAAGTTGGTGTATATAAAAGGCCCTATTGGTTTTCAAAGACGGACAAGCAGCGAAAGATAAATTTTAATAAGATTTGGACATTAAATTACCGTCGCAAAGGATTTAGTAAGTCTGAGGTATCTTTTCAAGTACTTTTTGAAGGCAGAAATGTGGTTTAGGGTTTCATGTATTATAGGTGCTTCAACCAGACAAAGGCTCTTGAGCATACCTGCGCAGTCCGATAATAATTTGAGCGGAACGATACTGACGGCGATTCTCCAGTATTTAGATTTAAATTTTTATCGTCCTTCGGCGCGGGGCCGCAAAATAAACTGGCAAGTTGGTGTATATAGATCCATTAGGAATTTTGACGTGAGCAAACCATACTCACACAATTCGTTACACAATCCGTTTAAAAAAAACGATCATTTTAGGACTGTAGGTAGAACTTTATCTGGATCGATGGCGTCCAGCACCCCAGGCCGTCATGATGATGAGCAGCAACCCCTCCTTCATGAGCCCCAGCCTGCCTCTGGACCCTGAAGATGCACCAAAGCATTCCCTACCAAAGGGATCTTGGGCCCTCATCTTGAGCTACTTTTTCACGACCTGGGCCACCAGAATGGATGAATGGAGCATATGTGAGAGAACTTTGAAATCAACTCCGATGGTCACCCACTATAATGAGAAGAACTAACATTAGCACCTCCCGAAATCCACAGCTCTAATGCTCGCTGTCATCTTCCCCAAAACCTCTTCTACATGTCATTCCATAGTCTCTCCCAATCCGTCGCCTCTATTCTCTTTGCGCCATACGTAGGTGCGCTTGTTGAACGGCTACCCGTCTACGATCGACATGGACCTCGATATCGGTACAGAAATTGGGCATTGCATTAGCGACAATGATGTTGTGGTGGTTGCAAAAGGAGGGTTGGGAGACATTGCATATTGGAGGGGAGAGGGAGGATTGGACTTGGGACTTTTCGCTGGGGCGGTAGTGTGCAGTTCAGCTGTGAGGTTGGCAAATATGGGTACGACGATCGCGGTGGAAAGGGATTGGGTTGTGGTGATGGCGGGCGGAAAAAGTGATAAACTCACTGGTACGTGTGATATATTCTTTATTATGTCCTTCTATTCTTACATGTTATATAAAACTCTCCCCTTGTTTCTCATATTCATGCTGAGACTTGTTTTAGCGCTCAACACACATCTTCGCAGGATTGACCTTATCTGCAAGCTCGCTGCACCACTTTTTGTCAGCTTCATTGCTTCCTATATCTCTGTCCCAACTACCATGCTTATAGTCACTGTATGGTGCTTGCAACTCTTCCGATTGAGCTTATCTTCACAACGTTTACTACAATGTTCCGCTCCTCGCAGTTCAAAAAACTTTGACCATTCCTCCCGCCGACGGGCTCGAACGTGAGGAAACAAATGTGCAACTCAATTCATCAGCAAAAAGCCCATTTCACGCTTGATAGTCTATTACAATCATCCCATCTTTCTTTCATCTCTAGCTGTGTCATGTCTTGTAAGTCACATTCGGTTTTGGTATTGCACTCTAACACCCTGGCAGTACTTTACGTCCCTCAGTTTCAGCGGTGTCATGATCACCTACCTTCTCGACCAAGGCTACACCCCCTCCTTCCTTTCCGTTATGCGTGGTCTCGCCGTCATATCCGGACTCTCTGCCACAATCACGCTCCCAAATCTCGTCTCCTCTATTGGATTGGTTCGATCCGGTCTTTGGGGGATTTGGTCCGAACTTGCGCTACTTGTTCCCATGATGGCGGCTGTTGTGATGTTGCAGTTTGGATGGGACGGGGGGAATATGGGGGTGACTGTGGCACTTTTTGCTGGGGTGGTGGTGTCGAGGTGGGGACTTTGGACGTTTGACCTTGTCCAGACCCAGCTATTGCAAGAGAGGTATTTGTAACTTTCCCCTCCCTCCATTCTATTTTCTGACTTTTCCATCCAGTGTATCCCTGAGGATGTTGGCATCATCAATGGCGCACAATTTTCTCTCCAAAACTTGGCCGAGCTTCTTAGTTACGCCGTCACAATCGTAAGCATCCCTTCCATTCATCGTCTCAAGCCCTAACCCTTTCTAACCAAAAAAAAGGTGTTTTACCTTCCATCCCAGTTCTGGATATCCGCTATTCTCAGCACTGCAGGCGTCTTTATTGGATGTATCACGTATACCATATACGCACGTAGGATGCGTGGCCATCTATTCCATTTCGATAAGCTCGCGAAATGGGGTGGTGCTGTGTTTAGGTGGAAACCTAGTCGGATTGTTTTGGCTCAGCCAACCAGTGAATCAGTGTATGGGACAATTGGAGCGAATTCGAGGTCGGGTGATTGAATTGAATGCCTTTGATGACCCTATTTTTTATTTTTATTTTATTTTTGTTTCCGAAAATGTATTGAAACTGACGTGAAGTGTCTAGTTAGTTGAGGCCGTAACAATCCAAGTTTTTGTTCTCTCTCTTTGACCAAGTTTAGAATTTTGTTTTCCGTACATTTTATTTTGAATAATACTAAATATGACCTTACTTGAAGTGGTCTTAATCATTATCGGATGCGTTTTAAAAATATGCAATTGAGTCAAAGGATTTCCAAGAAAGGCAATTTTCATAGCGATAAATCATAGCGATAGATGACACTGTCTGTTTTATTAAAAAAAGAAAACCAACAAAATGCCCGTAACATAGAACGAAATGCAACATTCGCATTAATCCGAAACGACTGAAAACAAAAACATCAAGAATTCGATTCTTCCATTCCTCAGCATCCCCACTCACAAACAGAGAGGAAAGGAAGTTAAAGGAAACGTTAAAAAGAAAGGCTCCTGAAGGCCACAACGATACGCATGGCAAACACAAAAATAAAAGACAATGCAGGAAAGTGAAAAGGGTTAATCTAAGGGGTTCGTAAGGGATTCACAACCAATGAAATCAATGAGGTGGGAACGTTTTCGAGTTTTAAGCATCCTCCGCTGTAGCAGCAGTGCCAGAGAAACCAGCAGCGTTACCCTCACCCCTTGCGATGGCCCTGAGGACTTCAAAGTTGGAAGCACCAGTTTCGGCAACCATGGCGCGGAACTTGGAGTCAGGGCGGTCGAGGAGGTTGGAGGGGGAATCGTATTCGGAGATACGACCAGCATCCATGACCATGACACGGTCGTAGTCGATGATGGTGTTGAGACGGTGGGCAATCTGGAAAAAGAACAAGAGAGTTAGGTCATGAAGTAAAAGAAAAAAAAAGTTAAAAAGAGAGTTCGAGAAGAGATAACTCACGGTCAAAACAGTGGCCTCCGCAAAGTCCTCCCTCAATGCCTTCTGGATAAGGGCGTCCGTCTCGTAATCAACGTTGGCAGTAGCCTCATCCATGATAAGCACCTTAGGTTTCCTCAACATAGCTCTTGCAAGACAGAGCAACTGCCTTTGTCCCACGGACAAATTCTCTCCACCATCCGAAACCTTCCCGTCAAGTCCCTCTCCACCATCCTCAGTCACCTTACTCTTCAAACCAGACCTGGTAATGGCATCCCACAAATCCGCATCAGAGTGTTCACTGAAAGGGTCCAAGTTTGTGCGGAAGGTTCCAGAGAACAAGACAGGGTCTTGCGGGATGATGGCGAGACCAGAGCGGAGATCGGAGAGACCAATGGTTTGAGATGAGATACCGTCAACAACGATTTCACCAGCGGCAGGTTCCACCATACGGAACAAGGCTTGCATAAGACTGGATTTACCGGATCCCGTGCGTCCAACAACTCCAACCTTTTCGCCGTCGGCAATGGCAAAGCTTACGCCCTTCAACACGAGAGGGAGACCAGGGGCGTAACGCATCTCAACGTCCTTGAACTCAATGGCACCCTTAGAAGGCCATCCCTTGGGGGGACGGTTTGACTCAATGACAGCATCAGCTTCAACGTCAATGCCGAACCCGTAGTGCTCAACACGCTCAACGGCGTTCATGGCAATCTCCGTCTCGGTAAACTGACGAATACACCAGTTGAGAATCATGGTGACCTGAAGAGCGTACGAGAGCGAAAGACCAAGCAATCCAGGGTCAATGGAGCCCTTTGCAAGAATACCAAAGAGCGATGCAAAGAACACAAGGAGTCCACCAAGGATTTCAAGACGAAGACCGAGCCAACGTTGAGCAGTGAGAAGGAGGAAGTAAGGAGAGTTGTTTGCGTCGGTTGCACGGTCATTGTTGGTGATGAAACGGTTTTGTTCACGGTATGCACGGATGGTGGAGACCCGTGAGGTTTCACCAAAGTTTGCGTAAAGCGGGGACCGGGACACGGAATCCAAACGTTTCAATTCACGAGACGTGGCGCGGTAAATCATCTGCATGAAGTAGTAAAACGCCGAGGAGCGGGATGAGGACGACCGTGAACAATGGGGTAGCGTAACAGATGAGAACGAAGGTGGAGATGGAGGTGGCGAGGGTGTTGGCGAACATACGGTAGGATTCGGAGAGGGTGTTGTCGATACCGTCTTGATCTTTAGAGAAACGGTTGATGATACGACCAAGGGGGGTGGTGTCGAAGAAGGACGTGGGGGCGTAGAATACGGGCGGCGGCGGCTTCATGGAGAACTCGAGCAGCGCGGGTACCGGAGAACGCGAAGAAGATACCAAACATGTAGGTGGCGAGAGTTTGAGCAACACCCCAAGCACAGTAGACTCCAATGTAACTAATGATAAGAAGTTAGAAATAATCTTTATGGAGAAATTTAGAAACGCTGAAGTAACTCACCCGACAAGGTTGAAGGTTCCAGCAAATCTGTTTCCGGACCACCACACTAACCACAAATCATTTCCAATCCTCGTAACTGCAACATAACCGAAGCAATCACCAACCCAATGATAAAGCTCCACCTTCCACTTGCCACAACATAACTCCACCACACTTGTCCTTTGACTGTACCCGTAGCCCTATCTTCTTCCCTAATTAAGTTGGCAGGCTTCTTCACCTTTTCCTCCTCAACAACGGCAGCCTTTTCCGCAATCTCACTCTTCTTCCTTACGGCCTTTTCAAGAGCAGCAGCGGGCTTGTCGTCGACCTCATCAGCTTCTTCAGCATCTTCCTCGGCACCATAGTTGGTAATAAGGGTGGCGAATTCGCCACCGGCTTCCATCAACGAGGAGTATGAGCCTTGCTCAACAATCTCACCATCACGCATGACGACAAACATGGTCAACACGAGAAAGGAAGTGGAGTTGATGGGTAACGAGAATCCTGGTCTTCCCCTTCAACGCGCCGAGAATGCAGTTTTCGAAAAGGTACTTTCCGACGTGTGCGTCAACGGCCGAAAGAGGGTCATCGAGGAGGACAATTTCAGGGTCAAAGTAGACACAACGTGCAAGGTTGACTCGCTGCTTCTGACCACCTGACAAGTTGATTCCACGTTCTCCGATGGAGGTTTGATCACCATCAGGAAGAATCTTTAAGTCGCTTTCAAGGGCACAGTCTTTGACAGCTTGACGATACTTGACCTCATCGTAGGGTAAACCAAAGGTAATGTTTTGTTCCAAGGTAGCGTTCTGGATCCAGGCTGATTGGGGGCATAACCCATGGATCCGGAGAAGGAGATAGAGCCACGAACCTTCTTCATTTCACCAACAATAGCGTTAAGGAGCGACGATTTTCCAGATCCGACGGTACCAACGACAGCCACAAGGGAGCCTTTTTCAACGTTGAGGTTGATGTTACGGAGCGATGACAGCTTAATCTTGGCCGGTTCGTCGACGGAGGGCTTCTTTTCGGCGGCGGCAGCGGCGGCGGCTTCAGCAGCAGCAGCTTTCTTGCCCTTCTTCTTCTTGGCAGATTTAGGGTCAGGCTTGGCGGCAGCGGGAGGTGGTGCTTCCCAGGTGAACTCGGCGTCGGTGATGTTGAGAGCGTGGGGAGCAGTGGGGTCAATCTCGGGCTGGTCGTCGAGCTCGGGGGCGACGAGGAGTTCCTCGATACGATTGATGGCAACCTTGAAGTCGGCCCACCCAGTAACGATGTTGGGCAGGAACATGAGCGGGAAACTAGAGTAAAGGAAACAATGAGTTGAAAGGACTATAAAATAGATAGACTGCAAAGGCAAGGGGAAAACATACCGAAGGGCGGCGAACCACGATAGGGAAGAAAAGACCCTGGATGCATCAAGAGAGTTGGTAGCACCGTAAATGACAAAAGCAATGGCAGCCGCGAGAATGGGCACACCAAAAGCAATAGTCATAGCGAAAGCCTGGTAGATGGATCTCTTGAACACCAAAGAGATTTCCTTCCTCCTCAACTCTTCAATGCTCTTCAAGAAAGGGACCTCCCAAGCAAAGAACTTGATGACACGGATACCGTTGAGGACTTCAGTGGTGAGTTTGACACGAGAATCGGTGACGGGTGCGACCTCTCTCCTGATGTTCATGAGGCGCTTCATGACAACACCTTGAACGGGAGTGAGGACGAACAAGAGGCAGACACCGACAAGTGCGGCCCAACCAAGCTGAGAGACGAGGAAACCAATGATGATGACGATTTGAAGAGGTGCAGTCCAGAGAATGTGAATAAACGTCATAAACATCTCGATACGGTTGCAATCAGTCGAAACCAAGTTGATAACCTTTCCAGAGTTGAAGTTTTGACGAGCAGCAGAGGAGAGACGCAGAGATTTGCGGTAGATGGCAGCGGTAAGGGTTGTGCGCATCTTCATGCCGGAAGCAGTAGCAAGCTGGAAGAAATTGTTGAGGAGTAGTGTTCCGAGGATTTGGAGGGCAAACATTCCAATGATAAGACCAAAGCCCTCCCGACAGGCGCATTGGGCTAACCACGTACACGATAATGTACTTGACAAAAAGGGGTGAGAAGACTGTACACATATCGGAAAGGACTTGATGATTCCAAGGGGTCCGATTTCGCGAATAAAGACGGCGTAAAGGGCACTAATCAGGGATGGACCCTCGGGAGCCTTCTTGCCTTTGCCCTTCGCGCCAGCGGCCGGGGCGGCAGGAGTGGGCTTTGAAGAATCCTCCGTGGTGACCACGTCGGATTGCTTTGCATCTTCAAGGTCGACGGCGGTAGAGGCCTGGGACTTGTCGATGCTGGAAGACTCGGTGGAAGTATTGGTGGCTGCAAACTTTTTGACCTCTGCGGCCCAAGCAATATCGAAATTGGCAACGAGATGCTCAGCGTTGTAGCGTTTGCCGAGACGCCACATGTCCTTTTGCTCGAGGGGGTTTTTCCATCCTTGGAGAATATGCTACAAGTAGGAGGTTTTATGTTTAGTGTAGTTGAGATAAGAATAGTCCAGAGCGTCCAGAGCGTGATAAATCAAAAAAGATCGGAGTTCACTTCAAAACATATTTAAAAAAAATGCGGAGAAAAGGAAGGGCGGATGTAATGGAGTCCACCCGGACACGCCTGGTGCAACATAGCAGGTTACACAAAGAGTATACCAGAATAAGGCGTAGTTTCAGAGATGGGATCGAACGAGGTCGTGAGGTTTAAGTAAAACCAAAAGGGGGGCAGAATAGAAAATATCGGTGTTGGGAATGATGTGACTGAACGAGAGTCGAGAGGAAAAATGAATTAAGAAAATAAAAATTGATACGTACGGGGTGAGCCAATGGAAAGTTATTTTGGAGAGCCATGAAGAAGCATCCTCGGGAGAAAGACCGGCATCCTCGAAGTGCACTCCTGCGCTCTTGTGCTCAGCTTCCTTGTTCTCCTCGTCTTCTTCAGGGCTGTAAGCAGGTGGGGTAGAGTTGGTCTCTGAGGTCCTGTCATCCTCCTTCTTTATGCCAGTTGTAGTGGTAGTGGGAGTGGTGTTGGCAGCCATGATAGGCTGTGATGAGGCATCCGTAGTGGAAGGGGCAGCAGTATCGGCAGCAGAGGATGAAGGAGAGGGATTATTCCTCTCCTCCTCAATGACCTCTGGCTCCTTATCGATAGCAATGACGGTCATGGTTAGAATGATGATGGATGATGGTGAGGTGTTATATTCCCTTCCCACTGAACACTATACACCCTGATAACACTACCAAAAAACAATTAAAAAAAAAAAACGAAACAGAGGTTTGGAATAGAGTCAAAGGGTGAAGTTCAGAGGCTCCAATTTATAATATTTCGTTTTGCGTGTCTTCTTGGTTCGATTTGTAATGAATTTTTAATACGGAAAAAGGGGTGATTTTTTTTGTGTGTGTTTTATCTCCGCATATTCATAAAGATAGTTTCCAAGCATTTGGATCATATTTACTGGACTTCGGCGGAATATGAGGCTCACATCCGCATCCGCGCATTTGCTGTATCTGCCCAACTTACAAGTTTTCTTTATGAAAGGTTCCACGCTTTTTTCATTATTCAAAGTGGTTTGACTGTACATAAACTCGATCCTGACGAGCCCCAACAGAACTTCAAAGGGGTGGGAAATTAGGAAACAGGAGGTCCTCTTCATAACCGGTGATCCACTCCATTTGTCCTTTTTTACTTTCAGAGTCGGCGAGATTGAAGCCTCTGAATTTGTTTAAACGATAAGTTTCTGACAAGTCCCATCTGAAGTTTTACTACGCGGCGAGACGCCAACGGCAAGAAGTTTTTGTCATCATCACTGATATGCACACCACAACGGCGAGATTCCGAAGCGCTATCTTTGGAGCTAGTTGACAACAATGTGTAGCCTGGGGGTCAGAGAGGAGCCTTTGCTGCTGGCCGATGGTGGCTCGAGGGTCATGAATGGTGATGCCGAGTTAACTCATTGGTCTTTATAAAAATAACGCTCTGAACGCTCATCTTAGCTGCACATTACTGCAGTTCTTTTTTACCGTCCACAAAAATATGTTCTTTGAGAGGGCGAAATGAAACGTGGAGAGAGTCGATCGCCCCTCCTTATTGGCCTAATTTTGGAGTAAAAAATTTTCCGAGTGGGTAAATTCACTCTAAGACCTTGCGCGCTTCCATCTCAGAGTAGGAGACGCCCGTCATCGTCATTCAAACGATTTATTGCTGTGCATCAACCTCCGTGAGAACGCTTCTAAAAACTCGATATTATCTTTGGGTTCAATCGTATATAGCATATAAAACGTGCTAAAACATAAAGAGGCAAAAAAAATGTTTCTGCTGGATGGGCAAATTCTGCCTGGAGAACTGCCAACAGATTTCAACACTATTCACAAACAACACCTTCAGGGACTCCGCGGCAGCAAGTTCCACATATGAACGCTGGGAATAAACGAGTGTAAGCATCAGTTCTCTAATATTTTTTGGATATCTTTAACGTGGCGATATAAACTGCGGCCGTTCTTGCTAATCATCTGCATGCTTGCAGTGCCTGTGGAGTCTGTCGTTCCAAAAAGTATAAATGTGATGGAAGTCTGCCAGGATGCGCAAAGCGTCTTGGCCCTCAGCCGGTATCTCTTCAACCCCCAAAGCAACTTGCACCCAAGTCGGACGCATTTCCAAGCTCAATTACTCAAACACACCAGCAACACTTTCATCAGCACCCGTCGCCCGTCTCAGGAACATCCATAGGATACCCGGAACTTTCCTCTCATCGCCCAATTAACCCTGCTTCAAATCAACCATCATCTGCTTCAATATAACATCTAGCCATAACACCAAGCGACGCAGCATCACTGATGACACCACCAATTTCATCATATCTACCCCCTCTTCTCTTCCAGTCGCTAAACGTCAAAAGCAAACCCCAGCTCTTCCTCTCACACCACCCTTCAATACTGACGCATATATATCAAACCATTTCCATCTTCCCACCCCAAGCTTCAGAGATTCCCTCAATCCACTCACCTCTCTTCTCGACACTATCAGCATCTCGTTTGCGTTGGAGGATGAAAGCGTTAAAATTAGAAAACGGCTTCGAGTTGAAGGTCACGATATGCCAGCACCACGCACAATTGAGGCGAATGAGATTTGGATTGAGAGATTGATGCTCGAGAAATACTTCAAATGTCATTCGCATTTTGCGTATGAGGTGGTTCATCGGCGGACATTTCTGGAAACACTTCATTTACAGCCTGCAGTATTGAGGTGGGTTTACTTATTGTAACATTCTTTTTTCTTTTAAATTGATTGCGAATTAATATTGTTTTGTCGGGTTTCATCTCTCCATTGAAAGATATGCTATGTGTGCGTTGGGTGGGAAGCTATCAGTTCCTCAAGCCCCACATGCAGTGATTCGGTCTTATTTTGTAAAGGCAAGGGCACTTATTTCGGATTGCATTGAGGAGTGTACTTTAGAGCATACGCAAGCTTGTTATTTGCTTGCCATTTGTGGTTCTAGTATGTATAGCTTTAGTTCTTTGGTCGTTACAAAATTTCGACCATGTCGCGATGTCTTGCTTACGTTTTCTTTAGCATTAAATCATATTGGAGTTTCTTTTGCAATGCTTGGTCTAGCCACTAGCATGGTAAGCCTTTTTTTGAAGTTTAAACTTCCTGGAGTCAACCTCGTTTTAATACACTTATAAATAGGCTGAGTATTTAAAACTTCACGAAGACCCCAATGATGACGAAAACCTTCGAACAACATTAACATGGGAAGAAAAAGAAGCCAGAAGAAGATGTTTTTGGTCCATTTTCTTTTGCGATAAAAGTGAGTGTCTTGCAATGGCTGCTACATAATCGCACAATGTTTTTAAAATTCGCAAGACTTACCTCTTCTATCGTAGTGCTATGTGTCATGTCCGGACTCCCCGGTTTCTTTCCTGACGAACGGATGGACGCTATCACGGTTCAACCGGTTTGCGACAACAGTTTGTTCATGTCGCTAGAACCACTTAATCTCGATCTGGAACCGGAGCCGCGTCCCGATAGCGGTTTTAACCGGCTTAACCAGATTATTGCTGTTGGAAAGCGCATTCAAATGGCTGTGGGTTCTAAGCCCGCGGCCTCGTTTGAAGCGTTGGAGCAGATCCGCCCCGAACTTATTGCAGCAGAAGCTGCTCTCACAGATTTGTTTGACGCTTTGCCACCACATTTGCAAAAGGAACCGTCAGAACTTTTCCTGCACGAGGCCTTTTCAACTGATGAGGCGGCGTTCGCACGGATGGTGGCGACCGCCACGCTTGAAGAGCATATGTCCGCTGATCCTGAATCGCCTAGTCAGTCTTTAACTAGAGTTGGGAGAGGCGATGCATGGGATTACAACTACGTCCACGCTCTCTACCACACGCTTATCTGTCTCACTCACCGCCCCCGTCTTCTCCTCTATGCCGGTCTTTACCGCCTCCCACCGCACAACTCTGACGAAGCTCGGCTCCTTCAAAAGACCATTGAAAAAACCGAAAAGAGCGCTGGGTTCATCGTCACACTTGCTGAACGTATTCTCCGTGCTGGTGTCGCGTTTTCGCAGCACCCGGCTCTTCTTTTCGACGCAGGTGGGAGTGCCACACCATCATGGGAGAGCATCTTGTCTGCGTTATCTCAGACTTCTGTATTGTTGGGGTTAAATGACGGAGCCTACGACTACAACCCAAACGCTCCTCACGCCAATGGCGTCACACCTCACCCTCCATTGCACCGCTTCATGCCGATGCATCGTCACATCGCCCTCATCCATCACCTCCCCAACCAACCCCCACAAAAACAGCAGAAGTCGATTCCCACCCGTTCTTTGGGTTCGCCCTGATGATCTCCGCCATGACTCTTGCCGATCTCGCCGCACTGCAACGGCGTCTCCATCCCGCAGATTCACCTGCGCTCGCATCATACCTTATCCACTGCCATGGTGCCATTAAACTCATTAAACGTTACCTTGCGAGCGTAACTGTGTTCTGGCATGTCTCTGAAGATTACCTTGATGGTGCTGCGGAGCTTTTGGATGGGGTTGTTGGGACAATGTGTTTCCCACCCCGGTTTCTACGACCTCACAGCCGTTTGAACGGGCACCTTCTGTTGCGACGAGGGCGTTTAGGAAGAGTATCGTGAAGGGTGAACGGTTTGCATCGTACATGGAGAAAGGATTGGAGAAGGCTCGAGAGGAGCCACGGAGTCCGTATTGGAAGGATCGGATTGGGAGTATAAGGCCGGAGGAAGTAGTGGGTGGAGGTGCTGGGGAGGCGGAGTTTTTGGCGTCTTTAGGGCTTGATGGGGATGGAAATTTGGGAGTTGGGAGTTCACCGACTCGGACGCCGGATTTGGATGCTTTGATTCGGGAGGTTTTGGGGTGATGGGCTGATTGTGTTGCGGTATGATTGATGTGTTTAGTTGTTTGTTTGGTTTTTGTTTTTTTCCGGTTGTCTTTTGAGTCTTGTCTATCATCATTCGCGGTGTATGTCTTGTGGGGTTTTTGTCTTTGCGTGATTCCGTTTTTGAATATATGGCCTTTTTATTTCCTTATTTTCTTTTTTTTTTGGAAGAGGTGGCAGAACAAGAAAATGCGCAAGTATATATTATCGACTTGGCTAGTTAGCTTGATTCAATAACTTTCTCCTATAATTTGTTAATCTTAGCGTTTCTCTTGTATTCGGAGCCCCCTTCTATGAATCGTCATATTTCCTGTCGTGTCCGCCAGCCTTCAGTGAAACCGTAGTGTATGCATTATCTCGAAGTGCTCGCATCAATTCAATTAATCTATTCGCCAAAGACTGCGTTGAAGCTATATGTATACTTATTTAAAGATAGTTCCCTTCATCTGCTTTGTTCCCGTTTTCTTTTCACTTAATAGTAAAGCCCCATTTGCAATTGTAAGACAGCTGTCTGTTGTATAAACATTTAAAAACGCGAAAAAAAAGGAAAGACTTTTTCGACGACAGGTTACGAGAACATCGAGTTTGACGTAGTAACGCATGTGAGACTTAAAGTATTGCTGACCGCGGTAGGAATCCCTGGTATTAAGTGTCCTCCCTTTTTTTATTACTTTCTTTTTCTTAGTAAATGAAGTCTCTTTATGACATTTTTAACCTCTATAAAGACTCCCGTAATGAAACTGTATGACGGAGAAAACTAGGAGCTACCATAATCAGATTCGGACAAACGTCAAATAGCCACTGCAAACTGTTAAATATGTTTTTAAATAATAAAATGGTCGAGTATGTGCGGGCTTACCCGTAAAATGAATTCATAAAATATCATTGAATGAAGAAAAAGTCTAAGTCAGATAGTTGTAAAAAGACTTATTAATTATTGCAGAACAAAAAAAAGAGAGAGAGAGAGAGAGGGGTACAATAATCACATTCACATATGTATTTACTAAGCAAAGAAATAAACTAAAACAAACGGAGATTATAAGATGAATCATTAATTAAAAAGTTTAAAAAAAAACGACGAAATGGCGATGGGGAGGGTTTGGTGTCATGGATAATAATGAGAGAAAATGACTAATTAATTAGTCGGCAAAGGTACCAAAGCTGAGACCATCATTGCCATGGGGATAAGGAATGACACCATTTCCATTTATAGAAAAGACTTCGTTTGTGGGAGGTGGTTTGTATACTTGAAACTGTAGCTCTCGAAGATCAGGGTAACGTCGTTCCAATTCAAAGGCAACGTCAATGGCCTTCCCCAAGAGCTCAGAGGGAGGGGAGAGTGACTTTCCATCTAAGGCTTGGACAACTAATGAGACAGTTAGGGAATATCACAGACTATCTTATCTTACCTTGTACTGCATATTCAAGGAAATCGGATTCACTCCATCTCGCCATCTGCTTAATGCTGCTTAGACGTTCACCATGAAGCTTTACTGAGTCTTTGCCGGTTGCATGATCGTACCAGTCCTTAGGATCAATCCATGACCTTAAGCTGATGAACAAAGAATCTACGTCGATGGCACCCATCGAAGAAACCACACCGTATTACTATGTATTTTTATGTCATACATGTAGAACAAGTCTACTTACAAGAGTTTTTGCCTCTATTCCCCAAAAGGAGAAGAAGGGCCACAAATGTAATAAAGGGGGTGGTGTAAAGTAATAAAAAAGGGTGTTATAGGCGTTACGGGGCTTGTCGTCGTTCTGCTGATCGGCGAGGAACTGGGCCGTGGAGAGGGTGCTGCCTCCCTTGAGCTTGAGCGATGCAGCACAGCATAATGACAATGGACGCCATAAAGTCCCTGTTCCATGTAGTGAAGCAATTCTTGCAATGCAACACTGAGTGGATACAGACTCTTTGACTAGATCTTACGTTCTTGAAAAAACTCCACAATCGAAGCCATTCTTGAGGGATGTTGGAATTATTCTTTCGGTGCTAGCTAGTTCTTATTCAAGTGCCTTACGAAAGAACAACTTCCACGAGTTTCTTAATCTTATGTCTTTGAATAAAGTTTAAATGTTGTTATGTGCAAATAATTACTAAATGCCTGCAGATTTTGTATATCGGTTAAACACATTGGTTTATGAGTGAAAATACAAAGATGTTGTCCGAACAATCCGAATGCAATTACTTTTAAAGCGATGTTTCTATCGAAATGCAGAAATTTATATAGGAGGAGACGGAGAACAACAGCGAGCGAGACCAAAGAGCAAATGGTTGAAAAGAAAGGAGGGTTAGTTTATTGTGTTAGGTATGCATGCAGCAATGCGAGTGTTTCATTTTTCCAAATTTATAGAATTAGACAGCTTCCAGGCTTTTGTTTAGCCATCACCGGAATATCTACAAAGTCTTCCGATGTAAAATACTTAATTTGGACTGGAAAAAGGGTGTCGCGATTCCAAGAACAGAATTTGCAGTCTTTGTTACCGCCCCCTCCTCCACATCCCTTCATCTCAAAAATATCTCCATCCGGAGCAACTTCGTATGGTCGGAAAAACATGCCATGTAGCATAGTTTTGTGTAGAAAGACGAGAGCGTCAAAAACATCTTCCTCAGACGACGTATACGTGTAAGGACCCCCCGGAACAGTCTCCATCAAAGTCAAAGAGATCTCATGATTCCAAAACGCTTCAACCAGTGCATGCTTGGCTGAAGCAGCTCCCTCCGTCCCGCTACTATCCATGTATCCGTCAACGCTTGCAGCATCCAGAATTCGCCAATTGCGAATGGCATCCAACGCGTCTCCGACCGAAGACTTGATGAACATGCAAGTAGCGAGAATTTTGCGATCTATAGCGAGGCTTCCGTGATCAGTTAAATTTCCTATTACGGATAACAAGAAAAGTTCACATCTCCGTGCTTGATCGAATAGAGCAAAACGGACGCCTGGCCATGTTCGACAAATGCGTTCACGAAATTCAATACAGGTATTATCTATGATGGCGTCAATTGCGGCGGGAGGGAGGTCGATTTGAGATGGAGGGCCATGCATTCCGTTAAAAGAGCGGAACCAGCGGTCAATTCGGCTCGGCCATATGGAATCAATTTTCTCGTTGAAAGACTTTGATCTAAGAACACGTTGAACCAGGGCATCCGTCATCCAAACTGAGCAGAGCCGATAATCATTCGACCACCCGTGGTGCTCTTTAGCAGCATCCACTGATCGAAAATAAATAATGAGCTCATCAACAGCTGTCATCTGGCCAGCTACAATACGTCCACCGGTGCAAAACGGTTTCTCCGGGTCAAATTCTCTGGTCTTGCATTCCACGACGGATTTTGCTGTCCGAGAGCATAGGCAAAAAGAACTGTGGCTGAAGACATCCGTCCCTTTCAAAAGCATATCCCTGGTTGGTAAACATGGTGCAAAGCGCCATATTCTCACACCATCCATGTTTTCGGCAGAATCGATGCAAAGAAGGCGGTAGTCGTAAACCTCCAAATCCTCAGACAACATTTCTTGAGCAACAGGGATCGAGAGGCTCAAATTAATTCGTGGAAGCACTGCACTGCAGGCATCATTCCATATTCGATTCAGACTTGATAGCCGGCGCACTGTTGATGTGGAGCTGAAGACCAGAAAGTCGAGGATGTGGCTGATTATGACCGGATTGTTGAAAGCAAGTTGCTCATAACCTTCAGCCATAGTCCCGTTTATTCTATTGAAATATGTTATACACTTTATCAAAATATGCAAACGAGTGAAGATATTAGCGACCAGCAAACCATAAGATTATGAACATACCTTTGGACTTGATTTCTTTCTTGTACATATGTACAAAAAATATTTATCAAATTGTCGCGGAGATAACCATTGAGCGCCTGCAATGGATTGAAGGCATTCCTTCTCAACCCTGCGCGGCATACTTGTGAGTCAAGCTTCTGCAGCCTTGACAAGTTTTGCTTTACTGCTTTCTGATAATGATGTTATGTAGGAATTATGATTTAGACATTATTGTCAATGACCAATTAACAAAACGTTGCTCCACAATAATAAAATGCCCCACCGAAAATATCACAAATGCATAAACAAAAAAATAAAGAAAAAATAAAACCACAAACTAAAATAGCATAATTTAATCGAGTGAATGATCGGGAGGGGATATTCAGGTTTAGGCAACATTATTTCCTAACCATCATTCCCTTCACAGGCGTTGGCAAACCTCAACCTCGTCTTACTCCCCACACTCCCCGCGCTCCCGTACTCCCCCGATCCCCACCCTCGACTCCAACCCTCCCTGAAATCCATCCCACACTGACTCCACTCGGTGTTTGTTGATTCGCAACACTCGTCCTCATCCCTCCCGTCAAAGGCGTAGTTACCAAAGTCGATCTTGACAACGCCATCTTGACGCCATCCGGCAAAGTTGACGTAAATGCCGCCAACGCCGTTGAGTCAATCGCCGCACGTGGAGAAGCACGCGGGGTAAATGCCGTAGTAGAGTTACTCCATGACATGGACGGAGTTCTCAACATTGTCTTTTGCGGAGTTGTGACCGATTTTGGTGGTAGCGGCAACACCATCCCACTCTCATAATCACCGTTACTTTTCTTAAACAACTTCGGCTTATACGTCTCCTCCTTATAACAGGGTCGGTCACTCCTCCCACTGTCTTGCTGCCCTTCATCATCGCAATCGAAAATTGTCTTGCCACGACCGACGTCGCAACGGACGGAGACGCGGGTTGCTGCAAAGATGACGACAGCGACCGGAGTCTTGTTGTGGAGGGGATCCGACTTGACGTCGCGGAGAGTTTCGATGACGGAAGTTGTGATCTTTGACCTAATGATTTTGGTGGTGACGTGTGGTTGAAGTTTCCTGGAGCGAGAGGCGACGGAGTTTAGACCCAGGAGGCATGGGCACACTGGTGGATGTTTTGAATGACGTTTCCGGGATGAAGGAAGAGCGGTTAGAGTGAGGATGAGAGGTTGATGCGTTAGAGTGGCACATGTGGTGAAAAGCGTCGGGGACCATTAATAGGGCCTCCAGGCATACTACCAGGAGGGTACACAAGCGGGTATCCCCAAGCCGGGTTCCAAAACATAGGTTGTTGTACAGCCCAATGTGCATTCTGAGTAGCAGGGTTCCGTGCATCATCCGCTCCCCTCGGAAACCACGTCCCATCCGCCACAGCCTCTGCAAACTTTAGCAGTAGCTCCTCCGCCGGCATCGACATCCGCGACGACGACATCGAAGACGTTGACGACACGGACGAAGCCTTGGTGGCATCCGACGTATCGGTAACTGCATCTTTTGATTCCGTCCTTGACACAGATCTCCTCTCATCAACCTTCTCCTCCACCGCAAATGTCTGTGTCGCGAATTCCCTCTTCTCAGCTTTAGTCACTTTAGCGGCATCCACCAGCGGCCTCGCTACAATCCTCCTCGCCCTACCCGCCGCCATAAGCCTCAACCGCATCCCCTTGAATAGAACAATCAAGTTCATACCGCTTTCGTCGCGAACCCTCGAATATGCGAATTTAAAATACTCGCACATCCATGCAACACAACTTCCTCCAACCCTTTACACTTCTCTGCTAGCGCTTCAACACCATCAGGAGTGATACGGTCACACCCTGACAGGGAGACAGAAGCCAAGGATGATGATGTAACATGGCGAGAAAAGTGGAGCGAAAGGTCAGTGAGGTGCGGACAAAACGATGCGTCAAGGATCCGAAGGGACGCACAAGACTGACTGAGCTTGAGGAGTGAATCGTCTGTGAGCGCGCAGAACCCTCGAGCACAACGTGGGAAAGGTCAGGACAGTGTAATGCGGCGTGACGGAGGTGAGGGTCGGTGGCTCCGGATTTGCGAAGGTTAGATACCGCAATGGACGGGTGAATAGATGTTGTGGGTTCCAGGTGACTGGGATGAACGAAGGTAAAGCAGCTTCAAGGAGGAGGGAAGTAAGAGACGTGCAGAGGTCGACGGCGGTGACAAGAGTGGCGATGGTTACTCGGGTATGGGAGAGATCCAGGAGCTCTAGCTTTGGACAACCTGCTGATAGTGACGGCACCATAGCATCCGAGATAGGACACCCTCTCAATGATAGCCGTTTGAGCCCATGACAATGGTCTGACAGAGACTGAAGGAGGACGTTTGAGGTGGATGGGGAAGCACTCACGCGAAACGAAGAAAGATTTGGGAAGAGCTGAAAGGCAATGTCGAGGTCACCTAAGTACAATGCCTCTGCAAGTGATTGCGGAAGGTGAAGTTCCTCAACAAAAGCGGCGTAAGGATGTGTTGGTGTGGCCTCAAGGGCGGTGGAAAGAAGAGATTGGAACCTTTTCAGCGAAGATAGAGTCGGACACTTGTAGAGTCCTCTCGCGGTTCCACGAGACCACGAGCGGTTAACGTAAAGAAGCGGAAGAGCAAAAAGCAGCCTTGAGCTTGGTCCTGCTAAATCAGCCAGGTTCATGAGATGGTTCACAATTTGCACCATCACAGAAGCTGGCATACAACGGAAAGGCAGACCAGACATTTCCGCCGACATGCGAGGCGTTGAACTTCTACGTCCGCTCACCTCCATCGACCCACACGACGACGCTGTTGAGTAATGCTTTTCTGTAGATACCCTTGCGGCATGCATGAGAAAAGCATCCTCAAAACCACGACTGTTAGGACGTTCCAAAAGATCATCCTCAGAGTAACTCCTTCTCATCTTCGAATCTGAACGCCTTCGCCCTTCAAACTTCTCATCATCATGCATGGTAGGTGCATCATCAAAAGAGACGTCTTCATCCATTCGGCACCATACATCTCGAGAGGCGGGGTCTCCCCGACAAGGCATCGACCCTTCCTCCGCTTAGGAATTCCATCTGTTCTCGAACGGAATCCACATCCAAATCGAGGGACTTTAGGTTGATGGGTGACGGGCTCCGACTGCTGGCACGAATATGAAAAGAGTGTGAGTTGAGGGATGCGTTCTTTGGAGTTGGAGATGGGATACGGGAAGGAGTTTGAGTTCTAGGAGTGAGTGGGGGACATGGAGATGTGACGCTTTTTAGCCATCCTGGACGTTTTGGCTTCTGCGATTTTGATGAAGGCGGGCTGAGAACGCCTGTGCTTGACAGCATTGTGATGACATTGGTTGCTGTTACGGAGAGCATCATGGAATTTAGAGTGCAGTGTGGTGGGATGTGAAAGGAAGGTGGGGATGTTGTCCGAACAATCCGAATGCAATGACTTTTAAAGAGATGTTTCTATCGAAATGCAGAAAGTTATGTTTGAGGAGACGGAGAACAACAGCGAGCGAGACCAAAGAGCAAACGGTTGAGAAGAAAGGAGGATAGAGATGAAGCCGAAGGAGATGTGATGATAGTCCACTTAAAAAGAATTACTCCGCTTTCTTTATAGATTTCGTGGTGTCAATGTCTCATGATCTGACAAAGGCTTTGTGCGCGCAATGGAGTCAAATCATCTTCTTAATTCCGCTTCAGCTCAAAACTCCGATGTACCTTTTAAATATTCGAAGGTTTCGTTGACTTGGTATATGTGTATGTATGTCTTAACGATGATTGATAATACTGATCTCTAGTGAAGTGGTGACATTGCCTATAGTATTTTGTTGAGTCTGTGCAGTTCTAGCGATTTGTCTGCATATGTATTATCTAGTGTAGCATCCATAATTTTGGCTAGACTCCAGGACAACGAACGGCCGTCTGTAGGTCTGCAGGTGCCGCAGGAGAGAAGCTTTGGTTGGTTGGGCATGTACCTCGTCACATAGGAGCAAAGTTACGGCTAAAAGACTTTATATAGTTGACTAAGCGTCGCGGTCAAGGCTCGAGGGACAAGATGAGCCACAGTATTGACGGAGATTGTAAGTTTATGACGGAATTCCAGGCCACGCGAAAAGTGTGCTTCAGACCGCTAAAAGAATGAGCAGGATCCTGCTTAGAAGTTCCGTAATTGAAGTCGACGGTTTAGGTTGCATCGTTTAAGACGGATCACCTGAGTTTATGGTGTGCGAAAAATGAACTGCTGTCGCTGGAATGGCGCCAGAAGCGTCAAGTTAGTCACTGGATTAATATGCGGCAGGTATTGTACCTGGTAGCATCTACAATATATTTAATGGTCTTCCTGAAAATGTGCGATCATTAGATATACCAGAGCTTCGGAAAACTGGTTGCAAGAGAGTTCGGAATATGGTCATAACTTTCAACGTGGTTGGCATTATCTCTATATTTATTCACGTATTATATTTATTCCATCCGACCAGAGTTTAATTCCGTACCTCTGTCCTCCGATATTCCAGGATGACGCGAAAAAAAAAGTGGTGATCGTTGGCACATTGAATTCCAGCTACTTGCTTTATTATCGACATCGTGCTCACATGGATGGATGGATGGGATGTAGATAAATTTAAAATTGAAGTAAGTCTGCCTGTTTATTGGTTTTTATGTTAGATCTCTGCGTTGGATCTATAAGCCCCAACGAGAATAATAAAATATCAAAGTAATAATATAGGTGAGGTAAGAAGCCGTCGATATGGGTTCATGACAGACATGATAGCAAAGGTACCGTGTAAAAAAAATAAATGGGATGGGGGTTAGACGTTATCAGTACGTCGATAAAGCATCCTCCTGATGAATGTAGAAGGGGATCCAGTTATTGCCCCACAAGCTCAAGCAAACATTTCTGGTAGAGACCCGGTCGTTTCCCTCCTTGATGCGATCAAAGAGCAACTTATCATACTCAACAAGGTACTCCATTTTAATCTGTCTCATGACATCAGGGTTGCGATGACGAACAACGAGGCGAATGAGTTTGCTATGATTGTGTCCAACACCTTTCATGGCCTTTTCAAAGAGAGAGGCGACGTGGCGAGGGCGATTCTCAATGCTCCTCACTAAAGAATAAAATTGTAAGTTAAATTAGAGCAATGATCAGCTATACAATTTTCGAGATAAACGCTAATATCAAACGGCAAAAAAAACAAAAACAAACAAACTTACCAATACCCAACAGCGCTTTCTCCATATCCCCTTTAAATTCTTTCTTTACCACCTCCTCCATACTATCCTTATACTTCAACTTATAAGCAGTAAACATTTTCCTCAAATGCGCATCAGACCGATCCGTCAAAATCGAAATAAACGTCGTCTCATCCGTCCCCCGTCGTCCAACCCAGCAGCATAAAGCGCTTCAACATCCTCTTCAACATTTATGGCTGCTGTTATTTTCATCACGCTGCGCTTGAAGGAGGATCTTGAAGAGCTTGCGCAAATGACCATTGACTTCGGAGGAAACTATTTTTTCAAGATCTTTCTCGTAACGCGCTTTGTAGGCGGTTTTGATTCCTTCAACTTCAGCGTTGGAGCGTCCGACGAGGATCTTGTTAAAGCGTTAAAAGTTTTGCATAATGATTAAAAAAAATATAAAAAAGATGAGCGCGTACCTCAATGAGAGCATCTTCATCGCACCCGATACCTTTCTGTAAATTTGTGGATGAGGCATTAGTTCATGGTTACGTCAATAAGGTTATCACATACCATCGCCTCTTCTAAGCAGATTGCGTCGTAATCATGGGGTTGCGTAATCAGACCAGCAAAATCTTCCTCACATCCCCGCTGCAACAAGAATGAAGTTCTTCTTCGAGGCTGTTTCCGGAAAGCGCCACGACGCACTTTGAGATCTCTGCAATATCTTGAGGCGTTTTTTTGTAGATAAGCTTGACAGCTTCAGTTTTATCTGTGAAAAAGACATTAGCGGTTGAATTGATGACAATTGAGGTGAAAACGGATGGAGGATGTTTTACCTTCTTTCAATTGGCGTAAAGCTTGTAAAAAGTTTCTGGCCTCTGCTTTGTGATCTTCGGTGAGGGTGGGAGATCGGCGGACTTCTTTGGCACCACTTTTCTCAGACAAAGCTTTCTCTTTCACAGGTTCTTCATCAGACTAATTAAAAGATATTAGAATTCTTCCCATATTATTTTCACTCACCTCACTGTCACTATCATCGTCATCGTCTTCTTCTTCATTGACGATCTCTTTTCTTGCCGTTACCGATACTCTGCTCCCAGCCTTCCCTGTCCCAACAGTACTCCCCGTCGTACTCAGCTTCCTCGTGACCGGCGACCCACTCCCATAAGACACCGACGTCCTCGGCGAAACCTTTGGCGAAGCCGACATCCTATCCATGAACACTGGCGTCCCATTGATCGACGTTGAAGCCGGTCGAGGCTTTGCGCCGACCAACGACGCATGGGCCGCAGGACCGTTCCCCAATTTCACATTCGCCGATTCAAGACGTGACGCGGATCTGCTCAACGGACGATTGCTTTGGGTGGTGGTCTGAGGAGTGGATTTGTTGCGATGATTGAGAACGAGAGCGGCCATGGCTATGATCACGGCGGTGGCGGCTACCCCTGCGCTTATGAGGGGACCTGTGATGAGAGGTTGTTGGGAGGATGAGGCGAGAGTTGGGAGGGAGGTTGGGGTCATGGTGGCGGTTTCGGCGGGGAGGATGGGGTTATCACGACGGTGGATCCTATGGTGAACGGGATGAACGGTGCGACGACGACGGTATTGAATGGTGTAGTCAAAGGGTGTTGGAAAGATCCAGTTTTCTTCGTCGCCGTCTTGAAGGAGGAAGGGCTCGGGTTCTTCTTGTTCTTCTTCCTCTGTTTCAATGTATGCGGTAACGGGTCCCGCCTCAATCTCTACATCCTCAACCTCGATCACTTCATCCTCCTCATCTTCGTCGTCACCGTACTCTGGTTCCACCTCCTCTTCTACAATATATTCCTCTTCTGTATGTACTTTGTCAGCATGGGTTTGTCAAACTCCAATTGTTTACCTTCAGGCTCGTCAACACCCTCATCCATCTCCTCCTCCTCTCCATCAACGTCAACGACCTCCATATCCTCCTCTTCAACAGCGTGTCGCGCCATTTCGCCAACGATCTCCTGAAAATATACGAAAAAACGCACAACAACTTGTGGTCAGAAAGTATGTACCGACAATGTGAATGATTGGGGTTGAAAAGCACAACAACCGCACGGTCCGTGAGGCAAGCAAAGAAGAATGGCTCACCGATTAAGTTTTTCAAATATGATATCAATGTTATCGTGGAAGAATGAGATTGCGTTTACCGTTGGATGGATGATAAAGGGTTGGCTTCAGCGTCTAAAAAAGAAAATCCGTCAAAAAAGCTTAAATCCTCTGTTGCCAAATATCCTGACTATCGCTTAGATCCTAATCATAGACAGCAGCGTTACTCTTCAAAAGCCTCATCACTTCTTTTAACCCGTTAATGAATGGTAATTTCAATAATGGCTTGGATACTTTTTTGAAAACGGCAACGAAATGGTCTCGAGGACAAGACATTGACTATCAATGAGGATGGAACAGCCGCATTTTAAGTCATAGAACAGAGTATACTAAGAAAACTTAATAGTCTTACTGGCTCTGAGGTAAAACGATAAAGACCTCGTCAATGTATGTTGTGGAGATTCTATCTCTTTAATGCAACAAGCGGTTAGGGAAATCTCGATAATGATGAGACTAGCTTTAACCAAGTTCTTTATTATTGAGACACTGGAAGGTTAATTTGCCCATCTTCACAAACTTCAAGAATAGTCATTCTCTCATATTCCTGTCTCGCAGCGATTACCCTTGGATATTCTATCTTTTTAAAGAGCAGCTGGGAGAGAAGGTCATTCTTGACGTTCGCGCTCACATGCGCAAGGAAATCCTTACAACTCTTAAATGTCATAAAAGTAAAGAATACATTTTAATCATGGTTAATATGTTTTTGTTTTCGCATTTATTATGTACCATTTTTTTTCCAAACGCAGTAGGGAGTAAAGATTTCCCTCATATCTACATTACAAAATAAATACATAAACCACACCGTATAAAAAACTCAGCTATCCTAAACAAATAATGAATGAATGTTATGAGATAAACGTGCCAGGTGCAACAACAGTATGAGAGTTTTGTCACAAAGGTCATAAAAGGGTCATTAAAAAAGGTAGCAAGCAAATCAATACGGTTCACATGCTACCACTTGTCTTTATCATACTCTCTTCAACAGGGGACCCCACTGCAGTTCGTTCACCCGAACTCACAGAATCCGGGCTCTCCTGATCTTTACATCTCTCCAATCCATCCATGGCCAGCGTCGGCAAAGTCTCCTGTTCCCCACCCAAACTCTCCCTCTTTTGTTTCATGTCAAACCCACCAGTCAGCACAAGGATAGACTGTCGTGAACGTCGATGCTCGGCGACAGCAGAATCCCATGCTGCAATCTCGCGCTGCTCTTGTGTGAGCGCGCAGGGGAGGCAGAAACAGGAGACGGTCATGTCTTCACAGGTGGTGCCGCGGATGTTGTAGGTGGTGCGGAGGGAGGAACGGAGGGTGGCGTGGAGACAGACGTGACCGCAGATGGGGATGAGGGAGGCAAAAAGACAGGCGCTCTGTAAGAAATAAAAGGCGTTATTGATATATATATATGGGGGGACCAAGGCAAAGGCGGATGGGTTCCAGGAGTTGTTACACAGAGCCAAAAAGTCGCCTGCGGCTGTAGACTGAGGTAGAAGCTTCTGCGATCATCGCCTGTGAAAGTGTACCTCGCCCGAGATACTTGTAGATGGGAGCATACCCCATGAATAATAAGGGAAGGGAAAAAAGGGGAAAAGGGCTTTAAAGTATAAAGACTTACCACGCACGGAGACATGGCACTGTCACTCTTCTTCCCCTCATCCACCGGCCTCCTCCCTTTCCTCGCTCCCATGATTGCTCTCTTTTCCAAACGACTCTTTTGTGATGCAAAAGATACACATGGAAGCAAGCATGCCATGGCAAACGTTCGGGGGGCTTCCCAAAAGTACAATAATCCGTTCATAAACGTCCGGGGAGGGGATTCTTCCACCGTCACGGTCTCTTGCGCCAGGCCCACAGTCATGTTCATGGGATGTCTTTTTGGTTGATCCATGATGATGCGGGGGAGTGTGTTTGATGTTGTGACGGTGTCTCGTGGTGAAGTAGACGTGGTGGTAGTTTGACGACGATGAGGAAGAGGCTTGAGACCCGTTTGATTCTGATTTAAGAGAAAAAGCAGTTGCTGGTACAGACGTATTTGAGGGTCCTTTGTCAAGGACGAATGTATCTGGTAATAGGGATGATGATGATGATGATGTTGGTCGGTAATTGGATATGAAGGCTGTTGATCAAATGATTGTCGACTGCATAGGGCTAACGAAGGCGCAGCATTTGAAATGTCTGGTTGATATGGATGCCTCTGCATGGTGGCGGAGGCGCTGTTTTCGTCGTTGTCGAAATCAGCAAAAGCGTCCATTATAGGGGGGGGAGGGAAGTTGTTGTTGTTGAGTTTTAAAGGATTTGTGGGAGAGGTGGCGCGGGAAAGGGATGATGAAGGTGAAGATGATGATGTTGTGAGGTGGGCGTGAGTGATGGGACGCTGTTGTGAAGTGAAACATTCCTGCATGTTGACAACAGCGGCACACCTGACGGACGGTGTATCGTAGGCTTTGGGAGACGATTTAGCAAAGACAATGAGGTCTCTTTGTCAATATAAGCAAAGTTGTTTTTTTTCTTTTAAATATTTACAGTGGTTGGTGGTGATGATGATGATGGTGTGAGATTATTCGTTCTATTAAATATTATAGTTTTATAGCCAAGGAAGGAGTATAAGGACTGCAGCTTCTTTGGGTATTAAATAAATATATATGAAGAAGCCTCCCTCTTTATTTTTGTTTTGTTTATTCTTTATTTTATTTGATTTGTTTATTTTATTTTATTTTATTTTATTTATTTCCTTGTGTTTCTATTTTATTTATTATTTATTTATCTATATTACATCATTGTGTGTAACGTATATCTTTTTAATATTTTGATATCCTTTTTGTGTATTACCTATTCATTTTCAATTTCATCTGCAGCGGAGTGTGAAATAATAGATGGTATCCCACCAACATATCCACCCACCCAAGCAAGCAAGCAAGCATGCAAGCAATCATTACTATTAATATTTATTATATACAAAAGAAAGAAAGAAAGAAAGCCTCTCACAATCACAATAATGAATAATCACTCACTCTGAGAGTCATTCATTTCTTCTATTACATAATGCTGAGCTGCTGTCAAAAAGGAATAATAATAATAAATAATTATATATTGACTTATTGGCTATATATAATATATGCATGAGGGATGATTGTTGCTAATAAATAATATATTTATAGTTATAATAGAAACAATACAATAATTTATTTACACATGTCATCATCATGATCGATGCAATGGAGGTGGGTGACTATAAATAAATAAATAAATACTATAATATCCCCTCGTTCCATTCACTTATTCTATTACATTGACGACTAAGTCATATCCCTCGTTTTATTCTATTACATTGACGACCAAGTATTTATTATCCCTCGTTCCATTCACTCTTCTTCTTGAAGCAACAAACAAACTTTAGCACCTGCTAATATTCAAAGCATTGGACAATGGCCGATATGCACTTTAAACGTTCTTCAGACATACGATGGGCAGAGGTCATCTCAGCATTAGATACTTAATTTGCAGGACATGCAATAACATCTCTGTCACTCTTCTTTCGCTTCGCTGATGAACAAGAGTCTGATTGGCAGTGTTCACCAAGTCTGTGTCTGCGGGTTTAAACGAAAAATACATCATGTTGACCAAACTGACCTTGATTCTCACTGACGTGCGTGACCAAAAAGTCTAACCCCCGATTCCCATAAAACCCTCTGGGAGGAGGAGTGTGTCCTTGCGTACAATTCTCAAGCTATGAGCACCGATGCAGATGTGGAATCAGGCTCAGTGAGGAGAGGAGATGGGAAGACATCATGGCTCAAATCCATCCTCACATCCCTACCCTTTTACATCATCATTGGAACAAGTAAAAAAACAACTCCACCATCCAAGGTTCCTTTTAACTTTTCCAATTAGTCATTGGCATCCTTTTAGGTTCATACGCGCCTGAATTCGCGAAATCAGCATCCCCCACCTCGAATCTGTTTATGCGACCTATCCAGTTTGTCGTGTTTCCGCTCGTGTTTAGTTCTCTTGTGCATGGATTGCTGGGGCCGGGGAGATGAAAGCTGTTGGCAGGGTAGGGTGGAAGGCAATGTTGTATTTTGAGGTTGTGACGGTAAGCCCTTGTTCATTATTATCTGTAAACTCTGCTCAGATCACAACATGGCCATCTACTCATCGCTCTTTATCTGATTGAACATATACAGACACTCGCTCTCTTCATCGGTCTCGTCCTCGCAAACCTTCTTCAACCCGGTCGTTCTCTCTCCTTCCCACCCCCCATCACCATCACCAACACAACCCACACCCACAGCTACGCCTCCATGATCGACCACCTGACACCCCGCACATGGTCTGAAATGGCCAACGGTGAAATGCTCCAAGTCCTCGTCACCGCCATTCTCTTTGGTTGTGCTGCCACAAAACTCGGGCATCGACAACGAGCCGCCGTGGTGGAAGCTGCAGATACAGTCATGAAAATCATGTTTGGGGTGGTGAATATGGTGGTGCGTTTGATGATTCCATATTTTCCTTTCTTTTTTTTTTAGAGCGCTCATGTATGAAAAAACCTTAGATCTGGATGGCACCCATCGGCGTCACCTTTTCCATCGCCAACGCCATCGCAACAACAAACGGATTCTCCGTCCTCACAAGTCTCCTTAAACTCGTCGCAGTCCTCCACCTCGCTCTCCTCGTCCTCGTCCTCGGAGTATTCCTACCGTAAGCACACGTCCCCCCAATTCATTCCCACCTAACACTTTTCTAAAGCATATGCCTAATCAGCAAAACTCCACCCCTCCCTCTCCTCCACGCCCTCCGCAACCCCCTCCTCCTCGCCTACACAACAGGCACCTCCGAATCCGCCCTCCCCACCTCCCTCACCTCTCTCACCACATACGGCGTCCCACCCCACATCTCCTCCTTCATCCTCCCCCTCGGCTACTGCTTCAACCTCACCGGATCCACCCTCTACCTCTCCCTCGCCTCCCTCTTTGCGCTTCAAGCATCCACACGCCATCCAACGCTTCTAGATCAACTCATCATGTGTTTAGAACTCATGGTCGCGTCCAAGGGCGTTGCGGGCGTTCGTGGGGCGAGTCTTGTGTTGATCATGGCGACGGTGGAAGCTTATGGAGGAATGTGGCGGCTGTGGGTGTTGTGGTTGGAGTGGATTGGATCATGGATATGGCGAGGAGTGCGTGTAATGTTTTGGGGAATGGATTGGCCGCGGTGGTGGTTGCTAAGATGGAGGGGTGTTTTGGAGAGAAGGAGGGGGACGGGGGGAGGTGGTTGTTGTGGCGGATAGGGGTGTCAGTGGTGAAGTAACTGGGAAGAAGACGGAGGACGGAAATTAAAGGATTTCGAGAGGACGGTTGTGGATTGCAGAGTGGATGAAACGCGGGAACTGTAAATCAAAGTAAAATATATTTTCTTTCGTGAGTTATTTTTTTGCTTACAGAGTCTTAAAGAGATTAAGGAGAGTGGATGGTAAATTGTTTGGAAATGACCGCCTACATTCAGCGTACATTCAGATAAAAAAAATAAATCAAAGCTAATACATATACAACCTAATTTGATCGCCCACAACCATTCCCATCTCCAATTCTCGCTAATCCCCTCGTAGCACTCCCATCTACCCCCTCTCCATCTCCCTCCACGATCAATATCACCTGATTCCCATTTAACAACAACCGCGCCTACTTCTGCAAAATCCTCCCCCCCATCATCATGTAAACACATCAATCTCGAAGCTGTGATCGTGTCGTGATCGTGTCAGCCCTCAACGCTGACACCATCAGGAGGTTGTGCTCGCAGATGGAGTTGAAACCTGTCCATAACCGACCATCAGTAGTGACGCACAAAATTTGGAAATTAGCGTCGATGGCTTCCAAGGCGTTGAGCTCGACGATAGGCTCATTGCAATGATCCGAACCCGAAATTTTGGTGAGAACAGATACCGAGACATGATCTCACTGGCGTTAAAATTCAGGTATACAATACGGGTGGGGGAACATCAATGAAGAAGAACGCATTCACATACCTTGACCATTATCAACGCGGTTGTATTTCATAAAACTTTATCCTTTTTACACCAAATATACAAGACGGGGTGGGAACATGATCAATGAAGAAGAACGCATTCACATACCTTGAAACGCATTCACATACCTTGACCATTATCAACGCGGTTGTATTTCATAAAACTTTTATCCTTTTTACACCAAATATGCAATACGGGGTGGGGAACATGATCAATGAAGAAGAACGCATTCACATACCTTGACCATTATCAACGCGGTTGTATTTCATAAAACTTTATCCTTTTTACACCAAATATACAAGACGGGGTGGGGAACATGATCAATGAAGAAGAACGCATTCACATACCTTGAACGCATTCACATACCTTGACCATTATCAACGCGGTTGTATTTCATAAAACTTTTATCCTTTTTACACCAAATATGCAATACGGGGTGGGGAACATGATCAATGAAGAAGAACGCATTCACATACCTTGACCATTATCAACGCGGTTGTATTTCATAAAAACTTTTATCCTTTTTACACTAAACCCACTATTCGCAATGCCCCCATTTTTCAACAGGTCTCCTCCTTCACTTCCCTTATTCATCATTTTCACCTGTATATACCGTGGTACTATATACCTTTATAGGTCCCTTCCCAGAATTCGGCGTTACGATCATCACCATCACCTTGATTTTAAATACACACAAGGCAGTCTCACACACCCATCTCTATACCCATACCTTTGAACCGCATAAAACATCTCAGCAACTTTATATCACGTCGCTGAAATAGATACCAAAAAAAAAAAAAAAAACAACGTTTTCCGTGTCCGCAAACCCCATAATCTATTTTTTCAAACCCCATTCCACATTATACGTTTCTTTATCCCCATTCATCGCTTCAGCAATAAAAAAAAAAAGCTAAAAAACCCATTCGAGAACGCAAAAAAGGAAAGAAGAAAAAATCACTATGAAACCAGCAACATCCAGTAAAAACGAAACAAGACGCAAAAGGAAAGAGAAAAAAAAATAAAAAAAAAAATTGAGGGAAAACAGGTTCGCATACAGAAAAAGAGCAAAAGCAAAGAGCTAAAGCAAAGGAAACCACCCATCGACACAAAAAAAAAAAAAAAAGACGGATAAAAAAAGAAAGCAATCTCAACACCCCAAACCAAGGGAGGTGGGGGAAACCGGGCGGAAAAAAAAAAAAAAAAAAAGAAGAGCGATAAAAACATCGCCACCCCTTTACGAAAAAAAAAAATAAATCACAAATCCCCACATCATTCCTCTCTATCCCCAACAGCAACCTCCACCTCTCGTTCAACACCCCCCGCACACCCACGTCCCTCCACAGCCTCAAGCCGTTCCTTAAACTCAAGGTAATCCATGAAATAAGCATAACTCTCTGACATCCAAAACAAAGGCACACTCGGTTCAGTCACCCCATGAATCTCCTTCTCAAGATCCTGAAGGGCTCTCGCGAATCCATCGTTGGGGCGGATAATAGGCCGCGACTAGTCAACAAAAAAAGGGAAAGAAAAGAGTTAGGCATGTTCGAAATAAAACGACAAAAAGGGGATATGTACATACCTTATAAAGCCATACACCAAGCATCATACAAACTTAACCCCCCAAACTCTCACCAAATAAGCCAACACAATCGTCGCACTCCTAGACACCCCCGCATGACAATGCACAAGCACTCCCTCCCCCCTCCTCCTCGCCCGTTCAATAATCCCACAACACTCCTCAAACAACCTCCTAATATTCTCTCTCGGCGAATCCTCAATCGGAAAATCATGATAAATCACCGTCCCCTCATCATCCAACGGCGTGTCATGAATAAAACGCATGAACATCACCAGCAGTGGCGCGTCGACATGCATCCTCAAACCCCCATCCAAGACGGAGAACATGACGAATGCGACGAGGCGTGACGGTCTCGGGACGGGCCGCAAAACAACTGCCTAGGTACAGGAAGGGGGGGAGGATGGGGAGGGGAGGTCGCCAACGGGGTGGCTGCGGTTGTACCAAACCGCAGAGATGAGATGGTTTTGGACTTCACGGAGATCGTGGACAGAGGAGGTGGTGATGGGGATGTGTGGGAAGGAGGTTGGGATGGGGATGGTGGTGGAGCGACGGAGCGGGGTGCGGGAACGGGGTGGAGATGAGGTGGTGGTAGGTTCGGATAAAGAGCGGGTAGGGGTATCACTGTGAACAGGGATGACGGGACGGGTCGAACGAGGTAAGGATGTAACGCGGCAAAGGCCTCCATCCCACCAGAGAGGTATCGAACGCTTTTTGATTTGCCGAGATCCCTCACCACGTTCGCAAAGGCCTCTGCGAATCCGCTTTGATGGCCGCGGTCATCGTAGACAACAACATCGCCGTCTAAACGGCGTTGAAAGCATATATCGGTGATTTGAGCATGTCCATGGTTCAAGGGAGGCGAGGTACACGTAGTCGAGAGATTCGAGGAGTTGCTTACGGCGTTTCGGGGACACGCGAACGGGGAAGCGGGTTTTCGCGGGGAGTCGGTCATAATGGAATCTCATCATTGTCGGTCGGATCGTCCATGAATTCTTCTTCATCCTCGTCCTCATCCTCATCTTCATCATCATCCTCATCTTCTTCATCATCATACTCGTCCAACGCATCAGGAAGGGGTGGGAGCTCCACCCTCGCAAACCCATTCCCAACATCTCCTTCTCATCTGTCGTGTCCACATCCTGAGATGGGCAATGACGGAATGTTCTTTGACGCGACAATGTGTTGACGTTTCGGTCTTCGAGGATACGACGCAGTTTTGGGTCGATCAGGACTTTACGATCAATCCTAGAACGGATGCGTTGGACGTACATGAGACGACGTGAGCTGGATGGTGGATATGGAGGAGCGAGAGTTGGAGACGTCAATGACGAGGGTGTGGAGGAAGCGGTGTTTGAGATGTCGTGGAATTCGGTGGGGGTGAGGGAGAAGGGGTCTACAGGTGGAATGTAGATGGAGGAGGAGTCTATAGGAAGGGTGGTGGACTCAGATGGTCAGTGGGGGGTGATGGAGTGGAGGGGTGTCTATGGGTGTGTCGATGTGGACGGGGGTAGGTGTGGGAATGGTGATGGGGTTGTCGATGATGGTGGTGTCGAACATGTTGAGTTTGGGACAGATGGAGTCGAGATGGAAGGTGGAGGAGCGGGAGAGAGACAGACGGTCTACGATGTTGTACATGGATGGATGTCTTTAACGGTTCTTCTAATGTATGTATAGTGGTTGACAATGTATCTGATGATGATGGTGGCGATTGTGATGACGCCAACGCAAGGAAGAATCCTCATTATCATCCTCAACCACCACAACTGTATCTAGAGATAAAGATGCATCCGTCCAGCAGCAGCAGCAGCATTAAGCAAGAGGTCTCTATCAAGCACATTATCCACAAGCAGCAACCACCTCCTCTACACTTGGAGGCATAAGAATGGTGGTGTTTTATAATATGTTACGATGAAGGCTGAATGACCTCGAGGATCCTTTTTTTTTTTCTATGTAAATTTTTGGTCTGCTATAACACGTCACACAAAGGCATAGGGGAGTTGACACAAAAAAAAAAAAGGTTTTTCTTTCCCTGTTTTTCACACTAATTATGAAAAATCCCGATGGACTAATAAAATGTGACCAAGGTCCAAGGACGGCTCATTACTCGCCTTCCTTTCGTCGTTTAGGTATGTGTTTACCATCTATATCTACCACCATCCGCTAGGAGACAGGAATTATCACCGTAATATCCTTAACGACGTACATGCGTGCATGCATACCATCAACTAACTGTCTGGACAAGCAGCACATTGACGTTTATGATTCGTCTTCATTTTCATATTCCATTTCCTATGCCGTTTCACCTTTTTATTACATTACGGCTTTTCGCACGAAATGAGAGTATGTCGGTCACTGCAATGGCAGCAGGTATAACAGGTATGCACCAAAAGCAGATTGTTCGGCTTTCCTTACAGTACAGAGACGCTGGAACAATGGTCCTACCCCCTGGTCTGAATTCCAGTATTCAAATATCTCCATACACACTTATTTAATAAACTCTAATTATTTTCAAAAAATGTTTACAAGTCCATAGGTTTCTTTCTGTTAATTACCATAACTTTGTGTATAGCTGTTCTTAACAACCGAAATATGGTAATGATGATGGTGGGAGTGAGGCTGTTTCCCGGGCATCCGGAAGCTAAACAATAATAATTCACAGACGCTGGCATAGCAATAGGGTGTGAGGTCCATCATGGAAAAGACAGGGGGCGTTTTCTCCAAAACATGCCCACGCTGACAAAAAAGTTTGAACGCTAGCCAAAAAAAATGAATAGGCAGAATTTATCGATACATTGATACATCCATGCATCATCAATTTCAGATTTCAACGTCTTTAAGTGCGCGCCATTAGTGTGTTGCGATAACATATTGTTATTGTGCAATATATGTTTTTGAAGTATTTATTACAGTGAATGTATCGGGCGGCACATACCTTACGTAACTATGTTTACTCAATCCAACACCAGTATTGGTTGCTGCACGCACGCGCTTTAAAGTTCCACTCACAGCAAATCTCCAAGTCAATCTGTCCATGTTCCCAACCATCAACGCCGAATCTAATCCTCAATAATTTGGGCTTTCGCTAAAAAAACCATCATCATCCAAGCGTCTCCAAAAATCCATACTCCTTACATTCTAAGCGCGGAAAATTATTTCAGAATCTTACCATATTAGTGTTGATCCAAATGGAGGTGCTGCTCACAACCACGTTTCATACGAATATGAAAAGCCCTCCGACATCCTTGATGGATCCCATTCTTTGTTTCCGACACAAGTGGTATGATGGAACACCAGTCGTCCTCTATGTTTGATTAGTACACGTTTCCTTCTGTGTTTCCGGCACAAGTGGCATAGCGTGCCACTGCGCCTACTTTTTTAATACTTTAATAAATAGGCTTTGTTGAACCTTCATTGTAGTCTAATGATAGTATACGTGGGTTTCATAAATGGGGGTTTAGATGAAACATGGCAAAGAGAAATGGTGGTAGAAAGGCATGGGAAGATGGCGAAATCGTGGAAAGCGGCCATAACACGACGGAAAAAACCCACCTTTATGTTGGGCCTAGCGGTGAAGCCAGCCTTTCACTGTTGTTTTTTTGTTTTGTTTTTTTCAAACACGGAGTGAAGATTTAGGCGCGCAGCTCGAGCATACGCCGATCAGAGTTGATTCGTTCAACACCCCTAGGAACAAACAACGGGCTGTCCATTTCGCGCATTTGTCTCATTCAGTATATTAGCCAAGAGGAGCTCGCCTTTCCCCCCTTTCCTTTCTGTTGTTTGAAACTACAACAACAAAACAGTGGTGCATACACCATTTCTGTTTCAGATTATAAATAGTCGGCGCTTTATGTTGGGGTTATGTTCTGAAACAATGCACATGAAATAAAACATTAAAAAATAAATAGTGAATTTGTTGGGTCCGAATTCTTTCAACAGTGTTTGGTTACGACACGGTTAGGTATGACAAGATTTTAAGCCGCAAAGAGTTGCTCAGCCGAGGGAGCGGTATATGTTTTTAATTTAATTTTATTTATCAATTATCAGTGGAAAGGGTCACCGCCAGAAAAAAGAAAAGAAAAAGAAAAATGATAGACTTTGGATAATGTTACACAGATAATTTCAAGGGGAAATGAATTCATAGCCAATGAGATTGAAGGAGGACCCCTCGTTGTGCTACTCTCTCACACTTTGTGTTGTTGTTTGTTGTTGTTTGTCGACTGTTGTGTCCAAGTGTGACCCAAGCAGTTCCTATTCATTCAATTCCTAATTTCCTATATCCATCCATCCATCCATCCATCCGTCCGTCCATCCGTCCGAATGTAATTAATAATTAATTATTAATTCATACATTTAATGTGTAACATGCATTTCATTTTACATTTTATTAATTATTATTTTTTGCTTCTCCTCCCTCCTTTACACACAAACTACTATGTAATACCCATTACTATCATCATGTAAACACACTACTCTCTCTCTTTCTCCTCTCTTTCTCCTTTGCTACATACATAATAATAGTAACAATGATATTATGTATTTAATAATAAATAAATTTAAGAGGCTTTAAAATAAATAGACCGCCCACTCCGCATTCCCCCCCCTTTTTCCCCTTTCTTTTAATCAAATCTGAAAAAGCAATTAACACCCGTGTATGCCATCATAAACACGTCCAGTGTAAAAACTATACTGCATGCACTAAACTATACCTGAATAGCCTAACCTACCCAACACACCACACACACACCGTTCTCAGGTTTTGAATGCAAGAACACTCTGCTGCAATATCCACCACTACTCCTACTACTACTACTACTACTACTACTCCATCGTCATCATCATTGGCAGTTAACTACTACCCCTACGGCATCAATACTACAGCATCTACAGGCGGCATCATCAATAACTACCAGAACATTACCCAGAGCAATCAAAGCGTCAACATGCTTGATCTTCAGCAGCAAATGCACTTTATTGACCAACACAATCATCACATGATGCAACAGCAGCATCAACAACTACAACAGCAAGACCATCATTACCTCGACAACCACCACCATCACTTCCAAAGCTCCCACAATCCGCTCCTCTTCAACATCCTCAACCTCCTCGTCACCCCGCCTCTCCTCTCACAGCCCCGACCTCAACAACACCACCAGCAGCCTCCACACCCTCGACATGTCCAACCTCCTCTCCTCCAACAACTTTCTCGCCATGTCTCCCTACACCACTACCACAACACCACCGCCACCAACTCTTCAAACCAGGACATTTCATCACCTTTATCCTCTTCCATGGACATCCCTGGACTTAAAAAGAAAGGACAAGAGCAAGCACGGATCAGCTCATGATACTTGAGGATGTGTTTGGGTCAACCAGGAATCCAAATGCTGCTTTGAGAAAGGAGCTGGCAGAGAGATGTGGTATGCGCGAGAGATCTGTTCAGATATGGGTGAGTTTCATGTCTTGTTTTATCATCCCATCATTTGCATTTATTTTATGATGACACTCATCATTACTTTTTCCTCTCCACCCACCCACCCCTCTCATGGCATTATTATTGTTAGTTAGTTATTCATTCATTCATTCAACCTCCCCACCTTTTCCTCTTCTTTCATTTTATTATTTATTTTTTTACTTCATTATCATCATCATCATCATCATCATCACGCCTCTTTTTGTTGTGTAACGTTACAATTTCATTTCTTGCAAGACGCTAATCAATTTCATTTCATTTTAAACTGACCAATCATCTTATTCTTGTCTTTATTGCAATTGCAGTTCCAAAACAGACGCGCGAGATCACGTCCTCCTGGCCTTCGCAGGAAAAACAATCCACAACAACTCCTCTTTCTCAACTCTACCTCTACCGCCGCAACTCATTCACCAACTACTCCTACATCAGCCATTTCAATGGCAACACCAACTTCTGCCATCCCAACACCTTCATCCACAACCTCCCTTCTCTTCCCTCCACCCATCTCAACTTTATCCTCCCACCACCACACCATTTCCTCATTCCCTTCATCAACACCAACATCCGCCTACCTCCCCTCTCCTTCCGCCTCCATCCTCCCGCTCTCTGCAACCTCCTCCATGGGTCTTCTCACACCGTACTCGTCTCACCCCCTCAACCCGCTCCCCGTCCACACAACCCTCCCAACCCACATGACAACCCCTTCAACCCCAATCCACCACCTCCCCATTACTTCCCTCTCCTGTGGAACCTGGCGCCGCACCCTCGACCCTAACCGTCGCGACCTCCTGGCAGGTGCCAACCTCTCGTCTCGTTGTCTCCAATTCGTCATTGATTGCAACAACACGGGTTTCCGCGTCGAAATCCCCTTTGACTCTATCCTCCACATCAACTCCATCCCTTCCCCTTCAGCCGACGAACTCCATCTCTCCATCGACCTCGCGTACCCCCCGAACTTTTGCATGCAAGTTGACGCGCCGCAATCAAAAATCTGGATCAGGTGTAGTGATTTCACAGAGGGAGGGCAGGGGAGCAGTATCCTCTTCATCGGATCAGCGGACCCCGAGATGCCCTTTTCAACGCTTTGGCGAGCGCGGTCAAAGGGGATCATCATTTATCTGTCGTCGCGAATGGGTTTTTGGAGAGTGCCGTGGCTTCTGCTACACCAGAAGGGTTACCCATGAGTTCCTTCATGGGGAGGATGGCATGAAACCCACACCTTTTCAATCCCTTTCTTTCTCCCTTTGATTTTGTAAATGAGTGTAAACAGCACCACAACGCTTTTGTATTTAACGTGTAAACGGAGCTTTTCTTTTTTGTTTGTTCTGTGAATGTATTTTTTTTTCTTGTTTTTTTTGGGGGGTTTTTTTTGATTTGGAAACACTTTTTGCTGTTTGGATGAAGTCCTATATTTTGTTTTTGCTTTTTGTTCTGAAGAATATAACAACACCCCAAATATTACAACGTAGAAAGGAAGAAGTAAAACACAATGTTGTTTTTAAAAAACTATCCACTTCTCTATTCCCGAAGTCTAGACCTTTTGAGCATCCCAACGTCTTACCTACATATCCAGCCGTCTTTTTCTTTTTTTATTTATTTGTTCTCATTTCTCTTTTCCTTTTCATCACCCTATTTGTTCTTTTTCATTTCTTTTCATTTTTTTCGCTTACTTTATACATGTCGAATGAAATGAAATACCTAGTTTGATTTGATGTAAACTACACCCCCAATTTTTCATTTTATCTCGAGAAGGGGGTGGGTGAAGGGTGTCTTTTCATTTCCGGCAGAAGGGAAGGGGGGGGGGTGCGAAGATTGTGCAAACGTCCAGATATGGATGTGTGGTGTGGTGTAGAATTTAAATTTTTTTGCTGTTCTTTGGGGGTTTGTGCATGACGCCAGTTGTTGAGGCGGTGTTGAAGGGCGTGTTGGGATGCGGTGTGGAATGCCGAAAGGTGAGAAAGACAACTGAAGGGTTTTGTGAGTAGAGTGAATTCACGATATTATGCTTATGATAGCCGTTATTCAGCTCTGGAGAAAATGGGCTCGAGCGGGCAGGCTATGCACTCGCTAATGCTCAAAATGCCCAAAAAATGCTGCACACTTGAGACCATGTTGAGGGGAGAGGTGTTCTATTCGTTTCTTGGGTAAAGAAGCTAAGGAAAGGCCATACAAACCATTAAAAAAATCATAAAGCCGTTGATTTATGGAATAATGCTCGCCAAGAATGGCTTTTTTGTTTTTGGTTTCATTGTAGTGGAGAGAACGCTTTTGAATGATTTTCGGAATTGCGGGAGTGCGGGGGAGTGAAACGCTCAAATCAACTTTCATCCCGTCCCGCAACGCCACTTGACCCAATTCTCCTTTAAAACAGTTCATCGATCGATGGATTACCCGCAGAGAAGTTACTCACAAAGCCTACGAAGTCATGTTGATTTCTGGAGACGTTTCTTTTTATGCGAAAAACTGTGGATGATTCTGGTTGCTTTTTTTGCGGAAACCAAGATCCCCCGTCTATCAAAACGTCCTTTCATCTCATACACTTTGAATAACATATCTCCCCTTTTACTATCCTGTTATCGCTCCTCATTAAACGCGGTGGAAAATATTTATATCATTAAAGAAATTGGTGGTGATGTTTTAAGTGTTTCTTTTGGTTTTATGTCGATATGCTTTATGCATCTGGAAGCACGTAAAGCTTTTGTCAAAGAAACGGTGGCGATGTTGTATGTTTCTTTAGGTTTCGTGTTGATATGATCTATGAACTGGATCTCGCCACCCCTTACAATTACCAAGTCGTTGAAGTTATGGAGAAAGCAGACTTGCTGTCCTGTTTTCGAGTTAAGGCATGTTCTTTTGGCCACTTTTATATTCCTGTGACCGCCGGCGCATCGTTGTCTCTATTGCGATAACCTTCTCATCAGTAAAATCTTTTGCGTGGTGAGATAGGGGTTTGTTGAAGAAAAAAGGCTGGTTACTTTCTTGGTCCTTTATAAATAACTCGCAAATGTATTTTATTCAAGGATGTCATTCCCTATTTATTTTTTTGGTTTTGGAGTTTTCAATAAATGTTGCGGTTGATGATGAGACTGACAATCCCAAAATGTCTGACGAAACCATCGACACCCTCATCTCATCATGCGCCCATTCTATCAATACCCTCGGTGAAGAGATGGTCCACATTCTCCTCGTAAGTCTTTAAAACTCTCCTTCAATTCATCTTTCACCTGTTTTTAATTGCCCCCCTTCCCCAGTGCGTCTCGTTGACGTCATATACGTACAGCGAACTTGTGGGGCCTGTGGCTGTTCGGTATTTGAAACGGTTGAGTGAAGTTGAGCGAGTGAGAGGGGGGAGTGAGGAGGAGGTGGGGAGGAGGGTTGCGGAAAAGTATTTGAAGATTAGGGAAGGGGTGTTTAAGGGTATGTGTTCTATTTCTTTTTTTTTGGGGGGTGCATTAGTTGGTTTGGAGATGAGAGATACCGGGGAAAGGGGAGGGGTCTCCGCGAGCAATTGTCATACTTGATCCCGCCTTTGGTGATGGGGAACGGTATAAAGCATGATTTGCAAGCTAAACATATCCATCATTCACAGATTGGAGCTATAGCAGGTGCACCTCGTCTCATCAACGCTCTCACCTCCCTCCACACCCATCTTCACACCCACTGCCCCAATCTCCTTCCTTACCTCCCGTCTCTCTCCACCCACCACAACCTCCCTCCAGCACCAACCTGGCAGGCCCCCACACTCCCCACCCCAGATCTCATCAAAGGCGAGACTTTTTTCCGTAAAGTCTATGGAACCGCGTCCGACCGACTTTTGGACAAATTGGGGATGCTGCACCCGGGGTTGGCGGGGATGGTGATGAGAGAGTATGCGGGGAATTTGGCGGAGGGTTGTGGAATTGTGGAGGGAGTTGAGATTGAGATGTGCCTTGTAGCGGGGATTGGGGTTTTGGGGGAGAGACGGGGAGGCAGCTTGAAAGTCATAGAAGGTGGGGAATGTTTGTTTTATTGTTTTATTGTTTTGTTTTTTCTTTCGTGTTTTGTTTTTGTTTTTGTTTTGATGAATGGGTTAGATTGAGAGAGTAGAGAGGAGTTTCGTGTACATGTTTTTTTTCTAACTTAATCTGTCTCAGAGGGGCTAAACGGTTTGGAGCGAGTGACGAGCAGATTTCTGCGGTTGAGGACGTTGCGAGGGCTGTTGTCCGAACGTTACCCTCAGTGAGACCGTCGTTACTGTAATGGAATCCAGCCAATAGTAAAATTTAGAAAATGCCCCCATTCGTTGAAAAAGAAAAAAAAAAACAAACAATTTTTTTTTCTGAAAAAAGAAAAAAAAAATTCAAAATTCGCAAAAACTTCGGTTTGCCTGTGCCTGTGCCCTCAACCAACGTCCAGCTACTTCTGGTTTCAAGTCATCCAGCATCTACGAAGCATCAAAACGGAGAAAGCTGGTTTAGCTGAGGGAGGCGGGGAGATACTCAAACTACATTATCGATTTCCACCTTATCCAATTCAACTCAACACTGTGACGCTGTTCTGCGATCTCCCCCCCTTTCTCCACCCTTTTTTTTGTTTGTGTGTTTCCAACCCCCCCTTGAAAGCTTTTCAAGTTATTCCCACCTACTCAAACCTCATCTCCTTCATACCCACCACACATCACACTTTGGACCTTCAAGGATATAACGGTTTACCGAATAATGGATTTCGGAGACTTTGCTGCGCTGCATCCGGACCTTACGATGGGGAACCATCGAATGGTGAATCCGCATTCGATGGGGAACCCGCATTCGATGGGAAACCCGCATGCAATGGGGAACCCGCATACAATGGGGAATCATAACCCTGTTACTGTTGCGCATGGAGGAGTTCATGGGTGCAATGGAGGTGTTCATAGAGCTCATGGAGTTCATGCAGTTCACGGTGGTGCACATGGAGTTCACGTTGGTGTCCATGGAGTTCATGGTGGTGCTCATGTTCATGGTGGTGCTCATGGGAGTGTTCATGGGAGTGCACACGGGGTTCACGGTGCACATGGGAGTGCACATGGGGTTGCTGTACACGCTGCTCACACAAATCCTCATGCGAGTGCTCACGGAGGTGTGCATGCAGGTGCTCATGGAGGGGTTCATGGAGGGGCTCATGGGGGTGCACGTGGGGTTGCGGTGCAGGTTGCTGCACACGCAGGGGGTCATAGAGACGCCCGTGCGAGTGCACACGGAGGCGCTCATGGGAGTGCTCACGGGGTTGCTCATGGAGTTACAGCACATCCTGGTACTCATGGAGGTTCACATGGTGGTTCGCAAGGTGGTGTACAGGGTGGTGCGCCGATGGCGGATACGATGTTGAGTAATTCGGAGATGGCACAACCTTCGAAGAAGAAGCGTGGAAGACCGTCAAAGCAAAAAGGATGATGGGTATGTTGAACTCTGTACTTTACTTTTGTTTTGTCGTTAGCTAGCCTTTTTTTTTGTTTAGTTTTTTAAACAAAAAGAAATGCTTGACAGCTTCTTTTTTATATGTGTGTTTATCAAATCGATTATTGTTTGTTTTTTTAACTAATAGTTCATGCTTGTTTTTTTTATATAGAACTTCCAATCCCAACCATACAGCAATCCTTCCCAAACGACATGTCCTTTGAGCAACAACTCAACGCTCCCCTCTCAGCCCTTCTTAACTCCTCGCCCATCCCCATCCCCAATTCCGTCCCCGTCCATCCACCAGCCTCCACCGACGAACCTCCGAAAAAGCGTGGCCGCGGTCGACCCCCCAAAGACCGCACACCTGAAGAACAAGCAGCCCATAAAGCCATGCTTGCCGCGCGTGCGGCAAAAAGGGCTGAGGCACCGCCGCCCGTGCCTGGAGAGAAGAGAGGGAGGGGAGACCGAGAAAGATTAAACCTGAGGAGAATGCAGGGATGTTGGGGCAGTTTAATGCAGGGATGAATGGCGTGAATGGGGGCAGTTCTATGAATGGTGGACCGATGCTGGATTCACATCTTCATATAACGATGCCGATGTCAACGTATTCGATGACCAATTTGGACATGGCGAAGCCTGCGAAGAAGGGGAGAGGGAGGCCACCAAAGAATAAGACGGCAGAGGTAGCTCATGTCTGAGGCCGACATTATTTCTTTTCTTTTTTGCTTTGTGTGTGCGTTTTTTGTTATGTTGTTTTTGTTGTGATTTTTCGAAAACAACCGTTTCATCTTATAGTTTATTAGTTTATTGTTAGATTTTTTTTGGAGGGTGGAGGGAGGGGGCAATTTACCACTTCTGGAGGGTTTTGTTTTGTTTTGTTTCTGCTTTCTTTGTATGCACCCGCGTTCCCTTATTTTGTTGGTTTTTTGTTTTTTTATTGCAGTGTTATGTTTAGAGGAGGGTTTTTGAAGTGATTGGCTTGGCGTCTAAAAGTGAATATATATCGGAATCTCTCTTCCCTCTCTCATCTTTTATCCGCCTTTCGCTACGAATTTTTTGCTTACAGATTGCATTACTTGGATTATGTCTTTTTATCACCGCACACTTTTTAATTATCTTTATCTCCCCTCCTTTTACAACCACTCATCACGATGCTTTAGCTTGAACGGCAAATATTTCCTCGCCAATGTCTCAACGTCCATCGCCTGAATCTCCCTCTTCCGATTCGCATGCATCAAATGGCAAACTTGTCGTCTTCAACAACAAGAGCGAAAAACAAAACCGATTTAGCAAAATCGCTCCCCACACCAAAACCTTACCTCAACTCTTTCAATCCAGCAACCCCAGCATTCAAAAGAATTCCTCGCGTTACACTCCAATCCCGCTTCGAGAAAACCATGGTGGTGGTGGCGGATGCATCTGTCGACATGGTGTCAGGGATGAATCCCGATCCAACGCATGCTGGGACATGCGAGGCTTTCGTCATCAAACGACATGGCCTGCGATGTTAGGTGAATTGCTGCTAGGGTTTACCTTTGAACCAAATCGGTAGCAGCAAAGAATCCCTATTCCATGTGGATCGCAATCCATTAAACCAAGAACTGGGAACGTTTCAACCACTTGATCGCGTTGAACCTCGAGGATTGGTTCTACAACTCGTTTCGCTTCTTCCAAAGGGGGCTCCGCGTCAGACATGAAAAGAAAGTCGTCATCGCTCTCTGGTACTTTATCGAACCCAGCTAAAAGAATTGGCATTGGTTGGTCTTTCGGGACGGAGATGTGGTCGGGTTCAGCGTCAGACATGATTATAAAGTCCTCATCGTTTTCGGGGAGGTCGACAAAGAGACTTAGAACAGTGGATTTGGAAATGGCGACGGGTGGGAGGTTTTCAGACCTCTCTGTTTTGTCAAGAAATCCGCTCAGGAGGGTGCTCCACATCTTCCATATCAGAAAACTCGAGGATATCAGCGTATCCTGCTACTCGATTCCGTTGCTGTACTGTCAAAGTGTTAACGAGCCCGCATGTAATTTCATTACCTTGAGAGCTCGCTCTATTCGAATCTGGTGAATTCGATATATCATCTGAATTCGTGTTGAATTCACGTCTTCTCCACAAAATTCCTCAACAACGGAACCGCACCAAACTTGCTCTTTTCTCAATTCAGCCAGACGTTTGACGAAAGCTCGAGTATTAACGTCTGGATATCCTTTTCCCTTTAAAAAAAAGTCAAGATATCTACCTCTACGCAAAGCTTACCGTGATCAATACAACAGATCCTTCAGGTGTACTCCCAAACTCGAAATCCAACAACGCAAAAAACGTGGCTTCCTTTTCAATCACCAGCGCGTATGAAGCTGTCGTCTCATCTGTATTTTCTGTGGTTAAGGAAGATTGGACTACTAATCTAATATGTTGAAAATCGGGAAAAAGGATATTTGATATGTCTCGAGGAGATGGGATTAGAACACCCCGTCTAGAGTTTGTGCAGTCTAGCCACGTTCCGTCTCGAAGAATGATCTTGAGGGGACCGGACACAAGGCCCTTGGCTGATGCAACCTAGCATCGATGTAAATATGCATATGGGCCATAGGATGTCATACCACGTTGAGTCGATGGCGAGGGACGTGAAATGAGCATGCTAAATCTTCAACCGCCTTCACACAAGGTATGTTAACGTTGGGGAGATTTACCGGAAACTCACGTCATCCACGTATTTCTGGGTACCGAATATATCTACGAATCGATAAAAATGTCTCTGAGAACGTTAAATTATATAATGTTGTGATTGAAATTACCTCTTTGTTGCCGTGACATTATCACGCAGTAGTTGAAGCACAACCTCAATGACTTTTGTCAGGCTTCCTTTAAATGTATGAGAAGAAGTAATGAATAAACAGAATTTATACGATATCGTCTTGAATTGTATCTGACAAAACCAAGTTGTGATAATGCCTGATCCCTCTTTCGTTTCTTGCGTTGCGGCTCCTGACTCCTTTACCATTTTCAGTGGGTCCACATAGGCAATATCCAAAACTCACTGCGAATCCGGAACGACCGAATCCCACATCCTCTTCCCGTCCGCGTTTACGCTTCGTCAACCTCAAAATCGGCTTCATTCCAAACTCCCCTGCCTCTTTAATGTCCCCCAAAGTCTTTTCAAACATCCTTCGCAACTCATCCGTTGAGACTGTCTTCAGAGGATCCCTATCCTCCATCGCGTGCAACCCCATCAATGATTTTTTTGACAGCAACGGCGTTGGTGACGGGATTATCGAGAACCTCGGATTCTAGGGATAAAGGCTCGCCGCCTGTATCGTGCATCATGGATCGACCTTCGACTGCGTCTTCGTCAATGTCGTCCCAGAGAGATGCTGGGAAGACGTCGTGGTCCACGTCATTGGGAAAGGGGTTCATTTCTATATTATCTTTTGGAAAGCGTGAGAACACGTAAATAAAATATGCTACACAAAATACTTTTTTGTATTTCTATAAATAATATTTGACAAGGGTTTTCGGGTGGGATTCGCGGCAAAGGCAAGGAAGGACTCTTGAGAATATTTAAGAAAGAATTTGCATTGATGCGTCAGAGAGCGTCGTTTACTTAATTGCCGTCGGAGCCAAAATCTTCATTCTCCACTGTATTCCTCGAGGGCTAGCCACATCCATAGCCATGAAAGCATCTTTCTCAGGCATCATGACATGGTTTACAATTTCCTCAGGCTTTGTGAGATGCGGCTTCAGAATCCTCCCAATGAGAAACTGGGTAGTCCAGGGTTTCTGAAACACCTCTTTCAACGCGTCGTCAAAGAGAATGTAGCGTTTGTTTTGGAGATCTTGAAAGTGATTTGGCCTTGATGTAGACCCAAAGCCGTTTTTCAACCTCGGCCTTTGAGAGAAGCTTTTCACCGCCAAGGAACGCTGACAGGGGATTGCTGAGTACCATCGGTATGTGATCCTCTGTTCTCTTTGATTTTGAATTTGCGGCTTTAACGACCTTGGAAGCTCTTATTGCACCTCTGGCTTCTTTCTTCGGCTTTAGCATTGACTCTTCCTCACTCTCATAGTCATCCTCATCATCAGTATCATCATCTTCCTCATCATCATCACCCTCATATGTGTCATCGTCCTCATCATCATACGTGTCATCATCCTCCTCGTCACTTTCACTATCAACATCATGATCAGAATCCATGCCAGCGGCCTTATCGCCGCTAAATGATTCATAATTCTTTATAGATTCCTTCTTCACAGGTTCCACCCTCTTTACAGACTCCACCTTCGTAACATGCTCCATCAGAAGCTTGTTTATCTCAAAGATGCCCATTTTCGGCACCTTGAAAACACCTTGAAGTGCCTCGTCACAAATGATTTCCTTCCGGTTTCTTTCATCTTGAAGCCCCTTCCCTTTAATGTACACCCAAAGTTGCTTCACTACATCCGGTCTTGACATCACCGACTTCCCTAAAAACTCTGCAAGCGGCGGACTGAGAATCACTAACTTGTTGGACTCTGCAACCACCCTTTTTTTGGGCGGGGCAGCCGCCTTTTGCAGTTTCTTTACCCCTACATTGGGTTGAGAGACTGCCTTTTCCCGGTTTTTTTTCTTTACAGGTGACTTAGAAGCGGATGATGGGGCGGATTTGGAAGCGATATTGGGGGCTGATGTGGAATCTCGTCTTGCAACGCGTCTTCTAGCCTCTTCTTGAAAATACCTTGCAAGCAAATCGCCATCCTCAGCCACCTCCTTCCCACCGTCTTGCACTACTTCCTTCCTATCGCCATCTTCGAAATCTGTCATCACATCGTCCGACTTGACCTTCTTGCGGGTTTGTAAGGAGGGAGCCGGGAGGGTTGCTTTTCGTTTTGATGTTAGTGTTATGGCGGATGTGGTGGATGGATCGTGATGATGATGGTTTTGAATTGATACTGAGGGAGGCGAAGGTTCGGATTTGACGGATGTCTCGTGGGTTGCAGTTGTACCGTTTGACGCATGTTGTGATGGACCATTCCTTGTCGCGGACACCTCATCAAAGATTATTTTGATGAAACTTTTCAAGTCTTGTTTAAAAGGAGTGAGGTCTTTTCCGGTGATTTTCTCGAGCTGTTTCCTAACAGCTTTAGACGTTACAATGTCCAGGTCGGCTGTGGCCAGGATTGACCGTATCTCATTTTCGAATGACGAAGCGAACATGGTCCGCTTGTCGAAATTTTCGTTGGTAAACATGCACGACACAAATCTAAATCCTCACTGTGAAGTTCTTTTTTTCGAAGCACATGTTAACATAAAATCTGTAATCAACTCCTCTTCTTCCGTGACTCTTTTACCTGATAACCTGTTTCATGTAAACGACAATGATGTAAATGCCTTAAGATAAAACAGACAGAGTCCATATGTGAATGCAACGATGACAGTGCTCATCTCCAAAGCTAATCAACGGATTTCAAGGTGTGCCATTCAAAAATTTTGTGGCCGTCAAGTTCGACCAAGTTCAAAATTGCAACTCTTCATTGAATCTACACCAAGATGGGCAAACCAGCCATCGACAAGATGAAGCCGGAGGAAGTGCTCTCTATGACCAGACTCTACTTTATCGGCGGATGCTTCTTCCTTCCATGGCTATGGCTAGTCAACTTTATGCATGTGTGGCCATCCACAAGACGTCGAAAGGATCTCCCATCTTCTGTGACAACATGTAAGCTTAACTTTTTATAAATATGGATCGATGTATCCCTCTTTTTTTTTAAAGCCTTTAATGAAAAGGCAACTTATCACAATCGCTTTTATCTAGATGTCTATCTTTCTTTGGGAGGCGCCATTTTTTGGACGATTGTTATTGTCATTTGGATGTCAGTCTACTTTACACAGCGTAACAAGTGGGGAGAGTTTGGCGATCGTATCTCCATCTCGCTTCCAAAGGGCCAATAACGACCTTACCATCATACCATTCGTCATCACTTCTTCCTCTGTGGGCCTGCTTTTGATCCAAGGATACCCGATAGTAAAATATTTGTAAATAAAACAAAGATATTCCTTCCTCTCTCCGTTTAACATGTTTGAGCAGAACGACTGGCTGTTTCTTTTCAAGATGCATACCTATTAAAATTTTGCTTTGCTAATCTCAAACGCTAAAGAAGAATGAAAAAGTTCCTTGCCAGACTCTCGTTCATCAATAGTGATTCCCTGGATTCAGTACCCACCACGATCCGGAATCCCAACCAGTTCAAGCTTGTTACTTACAATGTCCGTCTGGCTTTGTCTTCGTTGTTTTGACCCTTTTTTTTTAGGTTTGGTTTGATGGGTTGTTGCAGAAAGAGAGGGCAAATGGGCTTCTTGAAATCCTAAAATCGGAACTCCCAGATGTAGTTTGTTTGCAAGAGATTACAAAAACATTCATGGAAGTTCTCCTTACGAATAAATGGTGGAAAGCGAACTACGACGTTTGCCAGAAAGGTTTCGATCCCGCCAGGTGCTGGTACGGCATTATCACTCTCACTCGGAAGGATTCCATGACAGTTGTTGCAGAGGAGCTCGTACTTTTTCCTCAAACGAGTATGGGAAGAGTTTTGCTTGTTGTGGATGTGCAAGGAAAGCCTTCGAAAAATCATCCTGGAATGCCTCTAGTATGTTTTGCATATTGTTTAATTACGTTAATTAACTAATTCTTTTTGCAGATTCGCATAGCTCAAAGTCACTTTGAATCCATGGACACCGCGCCGATTAGACGAGAGCAGAGGCAAATAGCTGGCCACTATGCAAGACTGGGAGACAAGGGAAACCATAAAGTTGGATTCATTTGTGGAGATACCAACTGCCACGGCCCGGACGAACAGTATCCCTTTGAAGAGATTCGTTTTGCGGACGTTTGGCGAGTTCTGAAAGGCGAAGAAAACGGCCCTACCTTTGGCTTAACGTTTAAGAAGGGGGTAGAACCCGAAGCACGACTTGATAGAATTGGATGGCAAGGTCCAACTTTCAGGCCTGTAGATGTGCGAAGAATAGGTACGGAGTGTCTTAATGGAACGGCTGGGCTGTATCCTTCAGATCATGTTGGTCTCGTGGCGATTTTTGAGCATGTAATGAATTGATGGGAAATACCTATTGGTATCATAGTACGGAAATCTGAGCATGCCTGCAAGGCAAAACCCATTGTACATATAAAGTCCGACTCTTTTCACTTTTCGTTTATCAGTTATAGTCGATTCAATTGTTCTCAGCGTATGTTGCTTCCAACGTGTTTTTGTGTGTTTTTGGGGCGTGTTTTTCTGTTTTTGCCATTTTAAAAGACTTGTGTCCTGCCGTTTCGAAGCTTTGAAAGGATTCGTAACGGAAAGGTACGGCGTGGTTTGACGTTTGGATTTGATTATGCCTCATGTAAGAAGAAAACATTCCATGATAAAATTCAATAATGAATGTTTTTTGCACCAGGCATTTTCTCTGCAAATCGTTACTTCTCCAGCAGTACACAATTATCTGTTGGCAATCACTCAATAATCATTAGACATTATTCACACCGTCCTCGTATGAGCACAAACGACGAACAGAAAGCAGCAGGTAGCCATGGGCGCTCCTACAGCGCTCACTCGGAGTCGGACACGTCGTCATCAGAACTAGATGCCATGGGAGCATCCCTTCCATCAAGAGCCGTTAGAGGAACAATGGGTGGGAGGGGAATTTTAAGGCCAGCATCGTTTACTGACGATGGCGATGGTTCCAAGAAGAAGGCCGTCACCATTGATGCAGCAAGCTCTGTAGGGCATGATAGATCTTCCAGCGTGGCATCTTCAGTGGGACAATCCGGCGTCATGCATGGTGGCCTTTCAACGATCAGCAATTCGAATGCTTCGTCTCGTCGAGCTAGCGTCGTCTCAAATGCTCAGTCAGAACTGGGAACTTTTTTGACTATGGGGATTGACTTGAAGGGTGATATGCCTACTCCGCCACCACCTCAAGTGCGACGCGCCTCTGTCATGATGATGCGTGCGCCTACTGACATGACGAGACAATCAGTCACCACTGCAGTTTATACATCAAACGATCCCAACCGTTTAGCCAAGATTGAAAATGCTGCCAACTTTGTTATTGATGACAGTTTACTCTCTAATATGAGCTCAATGTCTTTTGAGCCTCCTCCGATTTTTGGAAATCATGAACTTGCGCAAGTGATCGATATGGTTCTCGCAAAAGTGGCAGGAGAATCCAATACCCGAGCCTCTGCGGAAGACGTGGTGGCTATTTTTCACGGATCCTTTGGAGCGGATGTACCGGACCATTTTCCAAAAGATGAGGAAGGACGAAAATACCATTCTGCAATCGTCGCGTTGCAGATAAAGCTGAAGACTTCTAATGCCATTCTTAATGAAATGGGAAAGAGAATGGAAAAGTTGCAGAGATGGGTGAATGAAGTAAGTAGTCGAGCTGCGGCTTTTGAACAGGAGCGAACTCATCACGTAGCTGTTGTCGAAGCTTTGCGGAATCAGATCAAGGGGGCTTGAGATGAGGGCAGAGACTGCAGAAGCAGCGATAAATAATTTTGATCGTATTCATATCGATAACTTAAGAAAAGGATACATGCAAAAATCATTTTCAGATGGTGAAGCTGAAGGGAGTGGGGAGAGTGAGGAAGAGGGTGAGCAGCAACACTCTTCCTATTATCCCATAAGTAAAGGACACATTGGAAAGGGAGCGTATGGTGCGAAAAAGTCACGCTCGCGGAGAAAGGAACACCATCGCCGCAAAACAGCAGAAACAGATTTGATTGATTATGATCCTTTCGAAGTGCCTTTAGATGGAAAGGTAGAAGCAGGTTGTTATAAATTGATTACAAGCGCTGTTATTTGACGATTCTCTTAAGACAAATGACGCCCCAAAGGAGATCACACGCGAAGTTATCGTCCAGACAGCTCGAATAATGGGAGTCAAAAAGCGATTTGACCCTCCCACCGCATTAGGTGTGGGATTAAAGGCCATGGCAGATAGAGAAGAGCATATGGGGTTAAGCTTAATTTGCTACCTTTTTGATTCTAACATTAAACAGGGCAAATCCTATGGCTCAAAGATTTTTGCTGAAGTCACCGTATCAAACCCTGGCCAACTCTTATCGTTCAAATAAGGTCCCGAGACTTCTCCATGCAGCGATAGATCACAAGAATCATCTTGCTGCAGTTTTGTCTGCTCAAACTCAAGAGTTATTGGCAACGAAAACCCCAGACACTTATATCAAAGTACTGCACACACAGCTCAATGGGACGATTAAAGCCCTTCACGACTGCATTGATGCTCTTTCAGAAGAGCAAAGAATATCAGAACATTGGCGGTTTAAGTGGGTACGTGCCCAAGCACGGATTAATGCCGAAAGTGATGTGCGAAAGAAAGAGGAACTTAAAGCAATTTCAAATGCTTCGTCGAAATCTTACTCTGGCGCATTTGCAAACTCGGCCTTTTCATCAACATCAGTTCAGAATTCATATGGTAATAGACCAACAACCGTGGACACGTTTGCAATTTTCTCGAAAGGCAGAGGACAAGAGTTTGGTCCAAAACGTCAAAGATCCAAATCTGCTGAGCCTGTTTTCTTTTCCTCCAGCGGTGAATCTTACCTCAATGCGAATGAAGCTACTAATAATGGTGGACCAAACAAATCTTCGAGGCAATTAAAATCAGCCAGTAGACCGCTGTATCAGCAAGAAAGCTCTCTCCTATCCTCACCGTTGACATCCATTGCCATGCCGGCACCTGTACCTAAATGGCGAGCCCGCAATGCTAGCTCTACTTCAAATGCAGCAAATGGACGAGCAGTGACAGCGCCTGAACATAAAGCGCGGAAAGAGCATATTATAGTTCCCGCCGCGAAAACAGATTTTGTTGACGCACTTGGGAACCCTATCTCAGCACGCCCGGGTGAAAATGCGCCTCCTCCTACCCCGATACCACCTAATCGGGATAACTTGAGAGCTTCCTCTGGACGCGGATCTCATAGTGTAGAGTTTGCTCTTCCGTCTTCAAGTAACATTGCCGAGCGGGATGGCATTCCGAGCTGGCGGCTGAATAAGGGATCCGTGTCATCAGCCAGATACCGTTCCATAGTCCCACGTATTGCGTCTCTGGGTCCGTTTTTGCAGACTTCAAGCGATACGCCTCAAGATGTGCTTAGGGCTCTGTATTCAAGCTCTGCTGGTTCACAGAAATGGGGTGGGTCGACATCCATTTACGCGAGGCCGCGTGGTGATGTTGGAGTGGAGGAGGCGCTGAGGCCATTTACTCAACCTGGAAGCGAGAGAAAAGCCATGTCAATAAGATCCGCAAGACGAATGCTTTCGGCCGGGTCAAAGGTTCAAAATAAGCAGGCTCAGATTGATGTGTGATTTCTTAACGATGCTATATAGTATACCCTTGATGTTGCGCTTGCCTGGTTTTTTTGTTTTTTTTGGAAAAAAGTACTTTTATAAATATTAAGTGAAACATATGAGTCGCTTTTGAATAACACGCAACTTGTTCAAACCCAGCTCTGCTAATTCTTTACTGTGAACTTCTGAAAATAGTCTCTTAGTGGTGCTCAACAACACAAGTGTCAAACTTGGTGGAATTCCAATGGTAATCGTGACCGCCATGGCCTTCAGTGCTTCACCCGTGCATGGGGCGGTCCGGAGGCTGCTTCAGTCTTGAAGGCTTCGGAGGAAATGTTGACGTTCCTGCTGATCTTAATGATGTTTCGGGATGAGATCCGCATAACCCCCTCTGTCTCCTAGTCGGCCGATTTCGATCGCGTGTGGTACAGCCGGAGGGACACTGTTCGTCCAGACAATGCGGTGTCAAGCTCTTGGTTTATTTGGCGCGCAATCATTCGGATTCATTCATCTTTGATGTTGCTACTGCAGAATTAGTGGTCTGCATTACGGATGCTGACCCCGAACGGCCCAAAATAGCAGCGATCTTGGACGCGAGGGAAAGGAATCCGCGGCGGAAAGAAGATCATACTCAGAATCAGAAGATAAAGACGTTAGATTCTGTACTGAAATTGCCGAGGACCGCGCGCGCGATTGGGAAGAGCTGAGAAATGACACGATTTCGATAGTTAATAGCCTCAGCCTTACAATGCTACCCGCAACTTTGAAGTTGTTGGTTTAAATAGGATGAGGCCAGAAAACATAAAAACTATCGAAAGCAACTACCCTGGAGCATAAGATTTATGATTTTACTGCACTTAAGTATAAAAGATCTCAGCAATTCACTTTTGAGAGAAAATGGACAAAGTGAAACAAAAAGAAGTCGTGACAGATTTTCCTATTTCTAACGGGCATGCGACGGAAAACCGTTATTTTGATGGCCGCACTAGTCTTAGATGGTGGCGACGGAATATGACCACCGCTGGCTTCGTTCGACCTGAGCTTTGGTTTGCATAATCAAGCTCAAATTGTGCTACCAACATTCACTAGAAAAAACCATTGTTCATCATCAGTGCGTCTTAGTGCCTCCTCGTCAGGCTACATCTGCACACCTCATAACAGCACTTAGCTATGAGCAGGGATGCAGATAATCGCGGCAGACCAGCTCCCTTGCCGACGCAAGATCCGGATGAAGATCTTAACGACGTGTCTGCAGATGCCAACGACTCCTTAATGCCATCAGCGAACGATTTGAGGTCAAGCGATTCTGTGTCTGCGCCAACTTCTTCTACCGGCAGGATATTGAAAATCGGGTCGTCTGCCGCTTTGATTCAAACAGGAATTGGAATTGATGACGAGGAAGATGACGAAGGAGATGACGTATTTGTAGACGTTGAAGGATATTCCAGCCATGACTCTTTTGATTTTGGAGTTCAATATATGATTCCATTGTCGACGACGTTGGCCAGAGAACAAAATGAAGTATGTACAGCTAAAAGCTGTTGCCGTTGAAGATACTGCAAAATATTCATCATCAGTTTATAGGTGCCTAAATCCGTCAGTTTATTCACTGGCCTCGGCCTCATTATAGGGATGTGCATTGGTAGCGGAATATTTGCTTCACCAGGCCCTATTCTTGCAAGGACTGGTTCGGGGTGGGCTGCTGTAAGTCATGCCAACTAACATTAACTAACAAAATCTAAGCTTTCTGTGTGGATCGCGGGTGGAGGCTTATGTCTTCTTGGATCATCATGTTATGCAGAGCTTGGCTCATCGATACCCGGAAATGGTGGAGAATTTTTATATCTTTTGAAAGCCTTTGGCACTCTTCCCGCATTTCTGTTTTCATGGACGAACATAACAGTAACAAGACCGGCTGCCGTGGCTGTAATTGCCGTAGTGTTTGGGGAATACGCTACCAGATTAATGGGCTTAGAGTCGGTTATAGCAACGCGAATGATTGCTGTTTTTCTTATCTGGAGTTTGACAGCCGTCAATTGTTTTTCATCCAAGCTGGGTGCTATTGTTCAGGATGTCTTTACTATCATGAAGCTCATTTCCTTGCTTGTCATTGGCTTCGTGGGAATAAGATTTCTTTTCAATGGGCAAGGCGCGCATAACTTTGATTCCGAGGCTCTTGCCCGGACTTCTAAAAACCCGGGCGATTATGCAATCGCATTATACACCGCTTTGTGGGCATATGATGGATGGTACTGATTTTTTCTTAAAGCAAGCTAATTTTTTTAGGAATAATTTGAATCTTGTCACTGGGGAGCTTCGAAATCCGGAAAAGAATCTGCCACGAGCAGTAACGATTGGGCCATCCATTGTCATATTTTGTTACCTTTTAGTTAACGTATCCTGTAAGTTCTCAGAAAAAATTGCTGAGGGTTTGGAATGCCTCTAAATTATCACAGATTACTCTGTTTTGCCTGCAGATCTGGTGTCAAAATCTAATTCAATTGCCGTGGTAAGAACTCTGTTTTTCGTTTCTCAGACTGTTCCGATTTCCTAGAGTTTCAAATTTTAAATTCTCTTTGTTCTAGGATTTCGGCAAGAAAGTTTTTGGCCCCGTCTCGTCTTTCCTTATCCCCTAATTGTTCTCGGGTCCACGTTGGGGGCTTGTAATGCCACCATATTTACCGGAAGTCGCGTCACGTCGACATCATCAAAACACGGGCATTCGCCAAAGTTTCTTGGAACCCTTCATACCAAGTTCCGCACTCCCGTCAACGCACTTATTCTTCAAGCCGTTTTATCATCCGCGTTTTGCTCAGCCGCGTCCTTTTCACCGCTTGTTACTTTCTTTTCCGATATCGCTTGGTTGTTTTATCTTTTGACGGTCGCGTCTCTATTGAGGTTGAGGGTCACCGAACCTTATCTAGAAAGACCTTTTAGAGTCTGGATAGGGGCTCCAATCATCTTTTGTGCTGTTACAACGGGCATGATCACACTAAGTCTTATTGAACGCCCTGTTGAAGGTTTATGTGCTACCCTATTTATGCTTTCCGGAGTCCCTGTTTGGTGGGTGGCTTTTAAGTCGGGCTGGACAGCTCCAGGTACCTTTAGGCTATTATTACCTTTGTTTTTAAAATCTGGCTAGATGATTTGCAGGACTTGATGCATAAGGTTTCTGTGCCCTTGCGGATACTACGGAGGAATCGAAATGGCGTTGCCTCTGCATCAACCGCTTGGCCACTGGGGGTAAAAAAATCACAGCAGCCTTTGTCAAACGTACCGGAGATGTCTACCAGCACAAGCTCAGAGCAGCTATAATGAATGGTTTCTCTTATTACTTAAAGTAGCAATACATACCCAAAACTTATGAAAATCTGTGTCACGTGTTTCTTCTAGTTCCGTCGTGGAACGCTAACACCTCAAGATAATTATGAGCGTGGTGCCGGAGATTTGCATTTGGCAATCCCTAAGCACCATAAGATAGGCCTAATAAAAATTCAAACACGTTTATCGAGCCAAAGGGTAGCTTCATGACCCAGGCGCCCTGGCTTCTTTGGACCCTCGCGGTCGGTCTGCTGGGATGCGTACCCCCAGTTGTTCTAGCCGTCGTTTCGAAACTAGATCCAAATACTCTTGAATTCGGATATGGCTGTGGAGGCTCTTGTCAAACGCATTACCGTTGGCTCATGCAACAATACGAGAGTCGGAGGTCGAATAGCTCCGTTATCGAATTTTGGAATATGCGCATCGCGGACCCTGACTTTCCTAAAATCATGTTTGAAATGGGAACGTTCCCCGATGTTATGGCCATCCTGCCGGCTCAGGTTCGGCAAAACCCCTTTTGGAACTCAATGCGTAAATATTTTACCAACATTATAGCGTTAAAGTATTGCTGTTTTAATACATAGGTTTGCCAACCTCTCAAAAACCTTTGAAAAGACTCCCTTTTCCGAGTTCCCTCAGAACTACAAGAACATATGCTCATGTAAGTCCTTTTGTTGAGTACGACAAGCTTATCTAGCCCAGTTAAAAATTCCACGACAAATGATACGATGCATGTAATCAACTAGGAGCTTAACACTTAATCCGACTAATATTACTATAGTTCTGCATACCTATAAATATCTTTGCACAGAAAGTCTTTTACCGGTAATATTTATTTTTTCGTTTTTGCGCACATCCTTTTTTTACGCAGAATTTGCTGACGAGGTGGGACCTAGGCCGTCTGTCTTGGCATATAATAATGTCTCGATACCAGTGAACTTTGAGTCGTTACTTGGTAATGATGTTTGCCTACAAATAATTTAATATCCAAAGACGTCTGCCAGAAGTTTGCCAGTCGTGGAAAGTCTCTTTTCTTTTTTGGGCTCAAGCTACCAATGATATTCCCCGTTCAATACTATTTCGGCGCATTATTCACCAGACTCTGGGGTTCCGAACTTTATGAGAAGTTACTTTCCGGGAATTGGCCCTGGGTGTCTCATGAGGTTTCGACAGTCATGGATCACTGGAAAATGATGATAGATAACAAGTGCTTCGGGAATGGTACTTTTCAAAATAGCTATGATCATACGTAAGTTTTTCTGGGGGAAAAAACGAGGAACTGCTAAAAAACTTGCTTTCTTTTATGTTACTAGATACACTGACCAGTGGTGGGGTGCATCGGTTGAAAACGCCACCTTTGCAATGGCCGTCATGCCTTCATGGTCAGTAACTTGCGGCTTTACGACATCTTTACATAGCGAAAAAACCTGTTCTTTATTTCTCTGCCGGAGTTTCCTTAACGCATACAATCATTAACAGGTACAACTATTACCGACGCGATGGTCCAGAACCACTTATTAATGGCGACATCCCATCGATGCCCTTCCCACGAATTCGACAAAATATTTCACGAGTTGAGATTATGAGCGCAGAGGCTGTAGCAGTTGGCTCGAAATCAAAAAATGTCCCTGCCGCGATTGAGATGGCGGAACTTTTTACCGGTTTTGAGGCCCAGAAGCAGGGACTTATTAACGGTGGCGTTACGTCGTCATTTATTCCTGGAGCTGGTTCCCTCAACAACTCGGACTATAAGATTCTCAGTACAGCAGATCAAGTTGTTTTGTGGTTTGATGGTATCTCTGGGTTTCAGTTTGCGGGTCCTGCTTACAAGGTGAGATTGGCTTTCATTTGAATTATTAACGTAAAAATCAGGCTGACTAATCTTCATTTCAGTATTTTAGAGACTTCTTATTGAATCCAACAACATGGGCACGGTCTGCAAAGGTAAGAAAAAGTAACCTCGTCAGGTATAAGCTAAAACAGTTTTTTAGGCTCTTGATGATTTAGCAACAGAGCTATATCACAGCAAGACACCGGATCCATCAGTTAATGTAGACTTGCTTCGAAGTGGTAACAGCTCAAATCAGGATGAGACAATGATATTCACCGATAAAGCTACAGTTGTTCTGGCGCCAGCCACAAATGATGCCATGATATATTACACCTTGGATGGCACTGAGCCAATCGCCGGGACATCAAATCTTTATCAAGGGCCTATCAACCTTGCGCCACCAAGGACATTTAATCCTGTTACATTTCAAGTTAAAGCCATTTCCTTCAAATCTGGACTCAAGTTCCTCTCCAACGTTACCGCTATAAATATCACGATACAGCGTAGCCGCATGCAACATGGGCTGTGTATATGGAATCTGTGTTGATGACAATGTTTGCCAATGCTCATATTTCCATCGGAACATTCTGTTTTCAAATTGCACGGAGGCGATACCACAGGAATATACTATCTATAGCGTTATTGGGACAGCAGTCATCTCTGTCAATGCTTTTTTGATGGCTTCATATGTCGGCATTGGGGCGATTTTTATTGCACATTTTTAATCACAAAGTAGTCCGGACAGCGACATCGATGGCTATGGTGTTGATCGTTCTTGGATGTCTCTTAGGAAGTGCAACGCTGTTTCTTTATGATTCAAAAGCCGACCGTATTTACGTGTAACGCGCGTCATTGGTTTGCTTCTATAGGTCGGCAGTTACTTGCAGTTGTCGTGAATTTCCTCGCTGACTCGTGTTTTTTATTGTCTCTCAGGTTTCGGTCTGGTTTGGGGAAATATTCTCGCAAAAGGAATCAGAATATATCGCCTTTTTAACAATACAAGTGGGCGGACTATCATGATAACGAACAGCGCCGTGTTTACGTGGGTCGGAGGAATCGGAGGAGTCGAGATATTCCTTAGCTTAATTTACACTGTAGTTAACGGACCCAAACCCGTTCTGATAGAAAGAGCCGATTTCTTGGAGTGGACCTGTCAGTCACAAAGCGCGAGTTTTGACAGGACTATGATGGCAGCGTTTATTGTCTATAACTCTTTGCTCATTCTCGGCGGGGTCGTTGTCGCATTTCTTACGAGAAACGTTGCATCTGACTATAACGAATCCCAAGTTTTAGGATACACAACTTTCACGTTCACCATCGTGACGTTGATTACCACCCCAATTTTTTCGGTGTCAGGCCTGTCCTACAGGGCACGCTTTGTGCTATTTGCGGCTATGATATTTATCCTCACCGGCATTATCATGTTCTTATTTTGCGGATCTAAAGTAGTATCCTTAGCCCGCGAATTTGGAGTTCTTGCCAAGCACCAACAATCGTCTCAATATGAGCCCGTCACGGCATCGATATTAAAGGAGCGTTCAGCTCAAAGAATGACTCCCAAGGATGGAGAAACCAAAGCGGAGGCAATGTTTGTAACGAGATTATTCTGTTTGCTCCCAGGATTAGCGTCGAGGTGGATAGAATGTACAATCATCTGTTCGCCAACACAGGATCTATTGGTCGTCAGCAACCATGAACAAGGAAGCAATGTTTTTGAGCGCGAAAATGTCAAACTGCATCGTCACCAACGTTCAAAGTAGGATCACATCTTCAGGAGGAACGATTTGGACCGCGTACTTGCAAAGCCTTGGAAAGCAAAGTCTAAAAGTGCAAGCATCGGACGAGGAGGTTTTGAAAACATTGGTCATTGTACCGTCGTCGAGTTCAGCTCTCTCTGGCAGTATGGGGCGAAGCAGTGGAGGTCAACTGACGTCAGAGCGTTGGGAATCGACAGTTAAATTGGGAAAGCTTACTGAAGGAGCCGGGAAAGACGCCATGATCAGCATTAGAGACGGTCCGATTAGTCCATAGATTGTCCATAAATATATACTTACACCAATGGGACCTTTTCTGATTTTACTATACAGCGTGACGGGTGACGGCATTTCTAAAAAGTTAAGTCCACCACACAAATTAGTAGAACAAGTGAGAAAAAAGAATAAGTGAAGAAATACTTTATCAAGCCTCTTGTGAGGTTCGAACTCACGACCTCCAGTTTAGAAGACTGACACTCTACCACTGAGTTAAAGAGGCAATTTTTCAGATTTGAATACACGATCGTCTCTGAAGGCATATATATAGTAATACACTTTAAATATTGTTTGTAAAGTGAGCTCTGAGGCTTGTTAGTGAGTTTCATTTTATAATTGCATTCCTCTTATGTGAGCCTAATCTTAGAGAGGCCTAATAATCTCCATCTAGGTAGTCCTATTATGATGTTCAAATCTTTGTAACTATATGTATGGGGACCCGAACACATGGGTGTGTATCTCTATGCGTCCGTATGTCATATGTTTCGTTTCTTCGGTCAACATCACTTTTAAACTACGTATTAACCGGACCCTAAGCAGTTTAGATCATCAGATATCTGGTAAAATATGATAATGATGTGATTATTATACTGACAGAGTTTTGCATTAAAATGTCCTAACAGAATAACGGTAAACATGTTGAAGTCTAGGGCAACTAATAGCTTATTAGATCCAAAAGTAGCTTTGAGATGCCTAGATGCCTACGCTTTAATTTGATCGTGTCGTATTTTGATCGTGTATTATATTTAGATTATCGTAATATACAAGCTGGCTATACAAGCTGGCGATACAATGTATTTAAATTGTAAACGACTTTCAGAAGCTCCGAAGTTTTAAAAATCCAAGTTACTCGTCTCAAGACAAAAAGAAAGTCGCAAGAGAAGAAACTTGGTATCTCCAAAACGGCGAATGCCAGAAAATATAAATAATTATAATAAAGCGAGAGCAAACGCGGAAGAGGAGCAGGTGTCTAGCGACCCGTAGTTCTCCAAATCCAAGTTACTTGTCCATGACAGTATCAAAGGAGAAGTAATCTTGGTATCCAGAAAACGTCGGGGTTCAAACGAGATGAAAGAGTGATGCAGGAGTCAAGAGAAATAGGGAAAACCGAGTTGGTGAAATAGCACACGAAGTTCTCCAAATCCAAGTTACTTGTTCTACTTTAAAATAGTTAAAAGCGGAAAGAGTCATCTTGGTATTTGCAAAACGTCAGTTAGACTGCCACCTGAAAGCAAGACGGAAGTCCGTTCCAGATCGTAGTTCTCCAAATCCAAGTTACTCGTTCCATGCATGAAGGCACTAGCATTGGAAGAAGTATGCTTGGTATTTGCAAAACGTCGAGTAGAATACGGCCTCCCAACAAAGAAAGAGTAGAATAGAAACAGATCCAGAGCGTAGTTCTCCAAATCCAAGTTACTCGTCGCCGACAAAAAAGTGTGCACAGTACGATGCGGCGAGGAGATACCCAAGTATTTGAAGAACGTCGACCAAAGGCATGTTCCGGAAGAGCGAGGAAGAAGATTATGCAAGGGATAGGGGAAGGAAGGGCGGGGAAGGTGAGTGGAGAGTGAGGAAGAAATGTTGGGGGAGAAAGAGGGGGTATTTATGGGAAAGTAAAGGGCTGCTTTACTAATATGAAAGCTGCAAAAAACGAAAGGGATGATTCGACAGGGGGTCAAAGAAAAGCGTCCGAAAAGTATGGACAAATGATAAAAATACAAAGGGTGCGCAGTAGTGTAGGCGTTGATGCTGAGCTCTATCTTGGTGCTCGACAGAACAAGAAGAGGAGAAGGTGGTGGACTGTGTCATTGAAGAGATGTTTTGTGGTGAATGATAATGATGATGAAGATGATGAGATGATGATGATGATGATGATTATGATGATGTTGATGATGATGTTGATGATGACGGATGGATAGATGATACTTTACCAGACAAAGGATCGTTGGTAAACGCGGGTTGCAAGTCCAGACAGACCCTCAAGGGAGCAAAGCGTCAGGTCATTTTAAAGCTAAAATTAAAAAATATTTGGTGGCTGATCGACGACGACCCACATCCTATAATAGTAATAAAATAGAAGTACCTGTTTTCCTATCGACCCATTCTACTATCGACCCTAGTAAATACACCAACCAGCCTTCACAGAGCATTTTTAGTAATTTTTTTACTCTTCAAAAAGTGTTTTAATATTATCTCAAGCGATGAGGATTGAATAAAATATATTTATTGCCAAGGTCTGAGTCCAACTACCTACTTACCTATGGGCTTTGCAGGCAGGTAGGTATGTCATTATGACAGGCTGCTGGCACCTGAAGTCTAGACAGCACCCCCTGGTCGACAAGTAAAAGCAAAAACAATCCAAGAGAAAGAAGAGAACGCGTTGTTTTTATTAAACTGTTGATTTGAGGAAAGAATAACTGAGTATTTGCCGTTATAGTGTGTTGTCGCGTCGTGTGTTAAAAGTTATCTGTCCTGAAGAATCCTCCACGACGCGTTCGGTCGCAAATCACGTCTGTGCATCCCGCAAACACCCAACAGGCTCCTCAAAAAACAAGCAAGCGCTTTCTCAACACTGTCAATCTCAACATCGTTGCCATCTTTGCCTGCAACCGTAAACGGAGAGAGAGTCTTGTACATCCAAAAAGCATCGTTATCGTTTGTGCGTCTTGTGGATCTGTGATCCATAAAGGGAGAGATGGTGATTTGATAGAAAGGACGTCAAGTGCTTCAGGAGGAAGAGCGGCGATGGGAGCGTGAGCTTGATTGCAGTTGTAGAGGCTGAGATGGAAAGCTGCTCCAGTGACAATGAAGAAGCGACGCGAATGCCTCCAGAAATTCTAATGGCGTCAGGGATGATGTGCGCGGGATGTGATAGAGGTAGGGGATGTCTCAGCGGTTTCCCAGCCAGTGGGAGCTTCCAAAATCACATCATCTTCAAGTCGACCACAAAGAATTCTCTAACCTCCACCGCCAAAGAGGTGGACGAGGCAGCGGTAGTAAGATCCGAAGCCATGACACTATGACCATGTAAGCAACAACGTCCACTAGTTTTCGTTCCAGGTAGAATCATCCTGGATGCCTTTCTCCGCGCATCCCCTGATGCCGGGACCCAATGCGTCCAAAACTGGCATGGTGTCTTGCAAACGTTCCAGCAACACTTGGAGCAACTCTCTCAAACAAGGATCTGGCCACTACCACATCCTCAAATGATAAAGTGTTGAGCTTTCTACAAGCACTCTTGGACTTGCCCAAATCTGCGAGTTCGCCCGGCTGAATATTCAGGTTGTAGAATCCAAGACCGGCAAGCTTTCCATCCCAGAGAAGCGTAGAGAGGAGCAGCAGCTGGCGGCGTGAAGGACAGCAAAAGGGATACCTTTGGATTTATGTAATTTCGCTCATGGCCATCAGCTTAGAGGCGAGGCGCTTCCCGCGATGTTCAACTGGGTTGCGACGTCACCAATTCCGCCTACTTGAATAGTGATGCCTGGTGCGAGATGCATCTTTCGAACGTAGTTCTCACAGATGACACGACCTGCAAACCAATGAGATATTAGTTACAACGATCTCGGAAAGGCTTGGGCATGCCACTCATGAAGAACACCCAACACAGGTCTATCTCCTCACCTCTTTCCCTCCTTTCAATCCGTCTGCGAACGCTACAGCAACACCATCCTTATCGGCGTACGGGTCATTTACCCAATGATCCTGAAAGAGACTTCGCGGAGCTCCCGGTGCGCCATTAGCCTTGGGAACTCCGAAGACGATACCGAGATGTCCAAAAACTGTTCCACCTCTGCATCGTTTGCAAGAGTTCCACATCGTATGCGGCACTCGAATCGTCGCGCTTTTCGATTGTTGCATTCGGATCATGACGGTTCGTTACACGTAGTTTTCCGGGATATCGCGATGCAGACTTTCAGTGTTATAGATAGATGGATGTTGAGCTATCAACTGTGATGTATAGAGTGAGGGAGGTTAGGCTCTGAGTCTCCAGGATTTAGAGGGTGAATGTTACCCCAATCAAAAATTGCCTCACTGAGCCTGTGCTGAGCTCAAGCCCCATATGACGGTCAATTCTCGACGGCATGGACACGCCGACAGTTGTATAGCGGATCGTGATTATCAAAGCCGTATAGTGTAAGGCAGTTGCGGACGATTTAAGGCGCAATGTACCTGAGTATTAAAAGAATAGGATGGGACAGAAAGCTGTCTGGTTAAAATGCATCGTCTCTGAACCATTGGATTAGGCTAAGTGCGACCGTTCAATAGCTTTAAAGCTTGAGGTTTAAAAAGATATATTGAATCTCTTTTGGTTTCTTGTTCTGCACGCATAATGAATTTTTATATTACGCATTACCTTAGGCTGCAAACTACGTCAGAAGTAGGATTAATGGGTAATGAATTATTATCATGCCAACTTTGTAAAGGCGCAGCGTTTAGAAATTTGAAGTCAATTACCTGAAGATCCTTGCTTCTACCTTTGACGTTTCATAAGATTCGTGAGCTGGAATACACTTTTGTAATCAGAAGAAATAAATCCAACATGCGAATGATGTTTTCCAGACTATAATACATCCAAGTGGTAGGTTATCGACCACTTACCCGTTGAAGATCCATGGCTGCTCGCGTGTGCCGTTGATCCAAGTGGTTAGAGTGTGTTTTAGCTCCCTTTACTTTTGTGCGACGTCATCACACCAACCTTTCCTCTCCTACACCATCAAGGCATGAAGGTCTATTGCATAGCGATCTCGCACAAGTCAGCAAAGGTGCAACTGCTGGCCTCGGAATCTGACCTCTTCATTCAACTTCTTTCAGAGGGAAGGTAAACCTTTTTCTTCCGTCTTGATACCTTGATCCCATTATAAAGCCACTGACACTCCGCCTCCCTCTCCGCCCCCTCTAGCGTTCAAGAATTCCTCAATTCTTCATTCAGACCGTCACTGGAGCGCACCTCCCCGGGAGACAGGCAAAGATTGAGGGATGGAGAGTAAGTTATACCATCTTTTATTCGTTTGCAATGTCGCCCTGACTGCTTATAAAGCATACGCTGGTCACGTCTACGTTAGACATGATGGACTTTCTGGAACCATCGTCACCGACAAGGAATACCTACTGTCTCTGCTTTCTCCGTCCTCAATAAATCTTGGAAGAATTCTCTTCAAGATCCCTCCTTCCCAATGGCCAGCCTGACTCCCGCCGCCACCTCCTCCACCTTCCCCGAATTGAAGCAGCAACTGATTAAGTACCAGGATCCTCATGCTGCTGATCCGCTTCTTAGGGTGCAAAGGGATTTGGATGAAACAAAGATTGTTTTGGTAAGAAAGCTTTTTCTTAGCATGGGAGTATTTACTTTTGCTAACTTTGTTATGTAGCATAATACGATGAAGTCTTTACTCGGAAGACAGGAGAAGCTTGAAGAGTTGGTCGAGAGATCGGATGCCCTATCTTCACAGTCAAAAATGTTTTACAAGCAGGCAAAGAAGACCAACTCATGCTGCGTAAGTTTGTTTTAACTAAACGTCACTAAAATTATTCGTTACCAGTCGTATTAATCCCCGAGTATCCTGATGATCATCCTCCCTCATTATGCGATTCACTGATATGTGTTGTACCCATGAATGCTCTTAAACAATATTACAGTAAAATGCATCGTTTGGGATTGTCTGAAAATATTTGTTGAGACATGCCCAAGAAGGACAGTGCAAAAAAAGCGAAAGCCGTCGACTTTCACCTCGGAAACGACTTGAAAGGCGTTCTGAAAAACATTCCGACGTCAAATGAGAATTCATACTGTCAAGAAGCCATCCGAGCCTTGAATATTTTAAAAACCGATGAAAACCCCGTATCTCAATTAAATGCACTAAACGACTTGGTAAACCATCGCAGAAAGTTAAAGCGTCTTACATTGCCACAGGAAGCAGCATAACGAGTGCAAAACGAGATGCTACAGATGCTGAAGTTGATTTCTACATAGATTCGGCTCTCCCGGTAGCCGAATACGTCTTGTTTAATGGAAAAGGAGTGCAGCCTACATCTGCCGCTATTTTCGTCATCGACCAATTAAACGCCTTGGAGAGTATCAAAGGATCCCGGAAAGTACTTTCGGTGTTTGAGGAGCATGCATCGAAATATCTATCGGATCTTACGGTGTTCTCGGCGGCCGAGACTCTGGAACGGGACGATTTTCCCCAAATTTGCATTATGCTTTATACATTAGCGGATTCGACCCATGGCGTCAGTGTTTTATCAAATCATCATCAGGTCATGTATTCATACCTTGTGAATATTCTTGATGAGGTAACTGGGAGTCTCTGTCAGGATACATCAACCCTCACGGAAGAGAGCCAAGACGCTACTACAAGCGTGACAGATGACACTTCATTTTCGAGCAAGAAGGTTGCATGCTGTCACGATGTCTTAAGGCTCCTCACAAACTTTACGATGAAGTTTGATGCATGGATCATGACTTCTTTAGCTATCGAAGAAACCGACTATCATGGCATTTTAAAAATCATGACCCACGCTCTCGTCCGGCTCTTGTTCACAACAAACGCGGCATCGAAAGAGTGTTTGGTATTGGCTGGAATCGCACTTGGCTCGGTAATGAAAGTGCAGCCAGATTTAAGATCTCTGGTGGACCTTTTGCTTCTCCCAGCTGCGTCTTTAAAAAACGCGTACGACTCAGGTTCAAATGAGGCTCTTGTATTGGGAGCCCAAAGTAACCCCATCTTTGACTTTTCTGTTGTAAGCTTGAGCAACGGCATTCTGTCCGCTTTGCCGGAGGAATGGTTTGCGCAAAAGAGCTTGAACCAAACTTCGACACCTCTAGAGACTCTTTTTGAGGTCTCGTGCAGTGTGCTGGACGCAACCATCAAATCAGCAGTGAGAGTAATGGCTGTCCACGCCATATCTTCATGGTTCTCTGTCTATAGCAAGCTTGTTAAAACACACGACCCTCACACTCTCGTGTCCCGGCCTCAGGAAATTTTTTCGCGAACGTTTTTGTATGTGTGTACGTTCTGGGATGACCCGATAGATACAATGCATTTTAAGGTTGGTGAGATATTGCCTTTGTTACGATAGTTACCCTTCTCAGTTACGAAATATCTTTTCGGTTTTGGTGGAAACGCTTGCTCCCGAAGATACAAATGGGGAGTCCTTCTCTGTTCACGTTGTTATTAAAAATTTAGTAAATGCGGAGGGATTCAGAAAGGTGGGGGCTCTTTTCGTGATGACACCTGACATGGCCTAGTTCAAATATGACCTTTTGTCCTATCTTTTGGAAAAGTACCCCCTTCTGTTATTCTACAGTACACAAACACAGCAGAGTTTTTTGCGTCATGTTTCTCATATTTGAGGTAATATCTTAATTGTTGCTAATTCTAAATAGTAACAGCACTACTGGAATTCAGAGCAGAGTCTGTCTCTTTATTGGAAAGCTGTACACAAGCATTTTATCAGAAGGCATTGTGAAGAAGGACTTGTGGATTCACCCACTTTTAGAATCGTTATGCAGTGAATCGCATGTCGTCAGAAAAGCTGTGAGCGACAACATTCTTGTACAGATTTTGAAAAACCATCCCTCGGTCTATGCAATAATTATCGAAGGTAACCTTACCAAATAATTTGACAAGAATTTGACTTCAAACTTGAACAGATCTTTCTAGTCGCCGAAGCACCGAGTACAGATACCATGGTATTTTTGCGGTGATGAAGGCAGGTCGAACACTTGACCTTGTTCCTGAATCATTAGGGTCGGGAAGTATTCCTACCTTGGACGCATTGATGCATACAGATGAGACACTCAGGTCGGATGCGTTGGGATTTTTGTGTGAATCGAGACGCACTTTGGCGGAACCGACGGGAGCAGAACTTGGAGCGATGAAAGTGTTTTTAATTGCAAATGCAACGGAAATACGGCAGAGTTTCGACAGAGGATGTACGTGATTGTTCTATATAGTTTGGTGGACTGATTAATTTTATTTAGTCGAGGATTTGTTCAGAAACTTGTTGCTCGTATCCGCAGATGCCTTTACGCCAATACCCGAAAGCTTGCAATAGATACTGCCCGCGTACCCGACTCCCCCACAATACTGGAAACCAAAAACCTGATCGCTCTAAAAACGAGTTTCTTAGAATGGCTTCTCTCGTTCGTGTAAACTCCTTTTTTTTTTTTTCCTTTCTCAAATGATAGGTGAGCTGCTTATACCCCGGAAATCCCCATGCGCGTTGCGGCCTGGCCCTCGAAATAATCCTCCCGTCATTGAAGCCGAGCGCTACGTCATTGAATACAACCTTCCATTCCGATAAATCCACCGGTCTCGAAGTCTTTCTTAATGAAAAATGCGCACGTGCGTTAGTGACGGTTCTCGCGACTACAAATTTTGATGGCAATCGAGATTTTGCGTTCAGTTTGCTCATGGGGATCGGAGCTGGTGTGATTGAAGGGTTGGAAGATGATTACTTGAAAGGTTTAATTGAAAAGGGGACGGAAATGGTATTTTGAAGCTTGTTTCGCCGGAATTTGACTTCGTAGGCGATACAACCTAGGATCAAAGATTCAGAGAATGGGGCGTGTTTGTTGCGATTTGTGTTTGCAACATTAGAGTACCGCAAGGTACAGCTCTGGAAGAACGTGACAGAGGAGCCAAATTTGAGAGGTAGATCTTGTATCCTTGTGATTGTTTTTACTCTCCCTTCTAGTCATATTAACAGTTATAAACAGTCGCGTTTGTCCAACATATTTTAAGTATTTTGGAGGCACGTATGAACGAAACTGCCCAAAAAACTTCGTCCGAGACACATTTATCAATTCATGGGCTTCTTCTTGCTCAAAGGTTTTGGCACTTAAACGTACTGAATTATGTTAAGTTTTCTTAGATTTATGTTCACCGACCTCACGCTATCTAAAAGCACAAGCCAAGAAGAATTCGCGAAATGGAGGCTTTGCGTTAACAAGCTTGTCAAATTGTGCTTTAACGCTTGTGAAAGCGTCCTTACAATCTTAACAAAGGCGTCGCCAGGTTTATATTACATTTTTTTTGTGTAGTAACATTTTCATCTTGTGACGTAGAGGGTTCTCGAGCCAACGAAGATGATGCGGCTGAAGAGGATGGATTTACCGTGGGGGGGCATCCTGGGCAAGCGCCGTTGTTTTATAGTTTTAGAACATTGAAGGAAGCTACTGCTGCCTTGGCAGCTATTTCAACGAGTGCTGGCTGCTTTAATGCAGATGAAAGTGTAAGACTATTTTGTACGGCCATTACTGATAATCGTGTAGAAAAGCTTGATTTCCCATGCGATTATTAAAGAAATTGGCGAATCCCTTCTTGAGTATTTGATGAGCGTAAAATTTCATTTTTTAGATCCTTTTGACACTATTTAGATTCGTCATCGCGGTGCATTTTCTGCCGTATATACTACCTTTGTTGATATCTGCGCTTTCGTTTCTGTACAGAAGGTCGATGCATTAAATAGCCTTCCGAGGCTTTGGTTGAACGTAAGTTTGTCACGTAGGCGGTTTAATAGCTTTATAGAAACTATTGAAGATGATGAGCGCGTTCAGCGTTTCAACTACACGTCGTAGCGCCGGTCTTCCTCTTGCCATATCTGCTATTCTCATCAACCCATCTCCTTTTCAAACCCAACTTCTCGCTTCCACTATGAAAACACTTTTCGCTGAAGCCAAGGTGCCAGTTAACGTACCGGAAGGAAAAGTATTGCTTGATGTTCCTCAAATCCATGCTTTCAACATTATGAGGTAAGAAGTGATATTTTGTGAAATCTAATGTGAACTAGGGAATTACTGCTTCATGCAGAACTGTCAAATCATATGAGAGACTATATTGGACAAGCTTTCATCCTCAGTATTGAATCGTTCTCGTCTCCATATTTCCCGTTAAGAAATTGTGCGACTATGCTTTTTTCGACGCTGGTCTCAAAATCTCTTGGCACAAAGGTGTTCGTTTTTTTTGTGATAAATATTCTGAGCAAACTTTTAGAGAGATAAAAACGAGGATGATGATACAAATACAGTCACTACTCGCGCGTTCTTCTCGAAATTTCCCGAGTTGTATTCTTTCCTTTTGAAAGTTCTCGAGAAGGACGGGCTTGTGGACGTCAACGAGAAGGTATGGAGTTGCAATATGGCCGCATCTCACATTTTAAGGATATCAGCAAATCTCTAGTTTATCCGGTCTTAACAATCCTTGTTCGATGTAAGAACAGTACATACTTTACAATTAACGTTTAAAGTGAAACCTCTTAAAACATCCAGCCATCACGATGGTTTCGACATGAAAAGATTTGAAGCAGCTATCGAGAAGTGCCTCTCACTTCCGTTTTGGCAATTAAGGGATATCGCAGCGCGGTCGTTTGCAGCCTTGATATCCGCAGATGGTGTTGTCGCGAAAGTTCGAGATATAATTGATAAAGTGACGGAGATGTGCACCGAGGATGAAACACATGGGTTGCTTCTTCAAGCTACGTACTTGATTTTGAATGGAAAGCGCGAAGGCGCCATTGGTGTTGAAGCTGTCTCGCTTTTGAGTTAAGTGTAACGTCTTGCTTTCGTCTAGCTACAATAATTGACACTCTATATAGCTGCTTGGGCGGAAAAGTCATGGCTATTTTCTCGATTGACCCTTGTCAACAAAGCTGCGGCTCTACGAATTCTCAACATCCTGTTAGACGATGCCATAAAGCTCCCCGAATCCTTGGCCGCCAAATTATGGTCAGTTCCCGTGAAAGAAGTTTGGCAAATATGCTGTAAAACTATCGACCTCCCATCAACACGTCACCCTGGAGAAGTTCGATTCCAAAAAGAAGCTACACGCTTCATTCTTGAAGTTTGCAGCGTCATAGAGGGGGATTACAGCAAAACTACCTCCAGCAAAATATTCGGAGTAGTTTCAAAGAATATCATTAAACACGATACTCCCATGCAGGTTGAAGCGTTGTCTTTTCTAAAACGCTTCTACTTTCGGCGTGCGTTGAACTCTATGGAGAGGAAAGATGTTCTAGACATGCTTTCCGCACTTTTAGCTGAGGAGTCGACGCCTGATATCATTAAAAGTGATGCTGGGAGATTCCTCGTTGTTCTTGGGAAAGAGACGACAATCCCTGTTAATTCAATCTTGTACAAACTTGGACAAATGTTGGAGGAAAGCAAAGGGTCAAAGATGGCGTTACTCCTTGCTTTGTACTGTTCACAGGTTAGTGTCTTGCGAGGCTTGGTTTTAATGAATTGATGTAGTTTCACTATCTTGAGCTTTCTTCGACTATAGCATCTCTCGCAAGAACCCTTCAGGCTTCCCTTGATTTTGATGAGGTAATTTTTTTATTTTTTTTTTGGGTGTTTCTGACAGTGCGAAAGCAATTTGCTTCTGGCGAAACGATCGTTGGATGCTTAGATCTTCTCCCATCGATACTATTAAAAGTGTCAAAGGAAAGCACCTTTACTTTCTATCGTCTACTTTATATTTGTCTTTCGGACGCACGCGCAGATGTGAGAGAGCAAGCCAGTCGCATCGCCAGTCGTTGGGTTGAGGCTGGGGTAAGGTACACCTAATTTATCAAATTTAAATTTGTTTTAGATTAATTACGGGTCTTTTTCTGTAAGAACGCGGTTGTTAAAACACATGTGCGATGCGTTTGTTGAAACGGTAAACGAAGAACCGTTGATGGATTTCGTCTTGGGCGAACTCGTCGGGAAAGACACCTACGGTAATCCCAATCTAAACCTTTTATGTGATCGCTGACGTATTCTTCAGAGACGATCAAGGAGGCAGAGGAAACCAGAAAAAAAATTCTTTTTCCACATGAGGATCCCAATCTTTACCGTGATCACAACCTTGAAGGAATCTTCGCATACCGAGCGATTGAGTATCTTACTCAGAAAGGTCACGCAAGTTCCGTCGCGAAACGCTCGGAATCGATTAAAAAATGGGCAGGCGATTTCTTGGACGGGTTGAAGAACAATAGCCGTCTTGATGATATTGATGGGTCCAGTAAGATACACACAGCTTCACTTCGACTGGTGACAGTCGTCAAAGCATTAGAAAGATTTATTCCTGGCCAGCAAAATATTCTTGAGAAAAAGCTTAGAGAAACAGATGCTGGAGATATTATAAATGATTTGAAAGCAAACGAGTATGCACGGTGGGAAGAAGTATTGAGCTTGTGCCCAAAGTTCTACCAGTAAATGATGCCGTAGAAACATATACAATATATATAGAGAGAGATGTGTTCTATTATTTTCGTCTATATACACGACACAACCAACCGAGGTTAAGCTTGCGCCATTAAAAATGAGAGGCCTTCGTTTCGTCGTGGCTTTGTAGCTTTATACGAATGACGTTGAAACTTGCTCCAATAATTGAAAGCTATTACGTTGGAGAAACCGAGATATCAGCATACCCAACAATGACTGATTATTACCAAAAGCTGGCCATTTCGAATCCCTCAGTACGTTAGCCTTGCACGCCTCTGGATCAAATTGCGCTCCATCCAGCTCGCACAAATCGTCAAAACCATGATAAGCTTTTGGAAAAGGGTACATCCATTCTACGTAAAAAAATGTTCAGAACACCATGGCTGTTATAAGTAGTAGAAATCAAAGAAACCCACGGGATTCCAGCACTGTCACAGGAGGTCTCGGCTCTAAAGTTCGATTAAGGTACGAGTGGTATGAATTATGTAGAAACATATTGGAGGCAACGAATGCATCCAGACTGGAAAAATCATGCTCCTTTGACTTAACGAAACCCTCCACAATGACGCGAACTGCTTCCAAGGCTGTGGCGAAAAGCGGATGACCCGGTACTCCAGCCATAAACATGGCCGGAATCCCATCGAATTCTTCCATCTTCTTCGAATCCTTAGACATCGTCGGATCATAGGTCCCGACGAGAATGGCAGCACCACCAGGCTCTAAGCTTGACCGACGCATTTTACTTTCTACAAGATGGTCAACAGATTTTAAGCACTCGAGATTGGACGCGGCATATATTCCTCCAAAGTGATGAAGAAGTATAAGAGCCCACGTGATGCTCTTGGCGTGTTTGCCAGAGGTAGAAGCACCAACAGCCACACCTGATGTCGGGTGAGCAGAGCTATTGAGAGCTTGAAGGGTTGATATGAGGTGCGGATAATAGAGATTAACCAGTCGATTCACATCCTGTTCCGTCCACATTCGGTAGGCGTACCGTGGATGAAGGTCTTTCCACGAATCTCTCCATTTTTTGACAGCTATCTGTTCATACTATCAGTTCAGGGTTCAATGCTTGATATGACCTGTGCGGCTGTGCCCCCATCCTCCTCCTCTGCAATTTGATGGATCATTCTCGGCATCCGTCCGCATTGCCATCCGATCCCAATATCCATAAATCAGAGCTCCCGACTTTAGATAAGTCTCCGCAGAGTCCAATATCTTCGACCTGAACATCTTTCGTTTCAACTGTCTTCCTGCGTGTTGCCCCTTTGACAGGGGAATTGCCCATCTTCACGTCGAAAGCTTTCTTATCAGTATCTTCCACCTGTGGTCGTTTTATCCAGGTTGTACGCCTACTATCATCACCATCACTCGATTCTGTCACTTTTGCAGATGACCACTTTTGAATGAACAGGAGAACAAAGATCATCGCCGTTACCGCCAAAACCAGTCTCGAGATGCTTCTTCGTTTTTTACGAAACGACAGCGTGATTGCACTGGTCGAGGCGAACATAGTAGAGCGACTGAGCGTGAGCATGTTGTTTGCTCGACGGAAGCCAGAAGTTTTGAAAGCTCAAAACTCTCGTCATCTGATCGAATCGAACTCCGATGGGATATGAAAGAAAAAAGGGATTTACAGACAGACACCTAAAAGCAACTTTACACCGAAGCATCGCTCACGCGCTCCCGCGTGAGAACTTGGGCATTGGTATAAAATGGTGGATGAATAACTTTGTGTTGTGTAAATGGTTGAATGGGACAACAGGAACTAACAAAAAATCAATCGCGATTGCATTTTTGAAGAGAAAGGTAAGTCATCAAGCTGGCAGAGTGTGCCTTCCACTCCTCTATCACTGTCCCTCCCCTCTGCATGCCCATTAAAACTACTCATCATCTTTGACTCCTCGATATGTCCAAATTTGATAGATGGCTCGTTTCGACCATATCCATCCATATCCCCCACTCATCACTTTACATCACACAATCGAAATCCATGTGCGGTTCTAAACAACCATCAAACCGTTTTAGAAGAGTTTCTGATGGTTGGAAGTATGGAATAAGGGATCTGTATGGATCACAGGATCTGCATGGTGCATGGAATTGCCAAACTCCATTTGGAAACCTTGCCCACTCTTTCTTGAACCTTCATGGGGGATTGCTTGGTACTAAATACTTGCTTCTGCTTATCCACCAGATTTAGTGCCTCAAGACCCTCTCCTTTCGTCGTTTTTTCAACTTAATTAATAATTAACTCCCGGAGCGGGGATCTTGAATGGAAGGTGGTAGATATGCTGGTGAGTAGACGACAATGTTCTCTCATAGCTACATTGCTCCCGCTTTCTGCCTTTCTAAATCTTACATCTTTTTCAAGGCATTATACTGTATCGGATCCAGGTGAGATTTTAATATTCCTATGTAAATCATAATATGCATTACAGCGATCCACCGAATTTTTATTGTTAAACGACTCTTATTCCAATAAACGTCACTGGGCTCCTCCGAAAGGAAAAAGTTATTGGAAACGAGGACGAAGCCAAGTGAGTTTCACCTTTTCAAATATACGTATGGACAGTGTTAATCATAAATTTAATGTTTAAAGGTGTGCTATTCGAGAAACCGTTGATATTACCGGACTTTCCGCGAAAAGCATCAATATTAGTGATCCGTCCTTTCGTATTGAAATCAAAGTAAGTATCTTGAGACTTAATAAGTTAACTGACATATCTTCGTTGGAAGTATCTATCTGGCACAACACCCAAACATGTAGTTTATTTTGTGGCATCAATTGCGTCTAAGGAGCGAATCATCCCCAGTGGTTTGGCTGGCCTCAACATGGCGTGGTTGCCCTTGGCTCAGGTATAGTACTCTTTTATGGATTTGTTTACGAACCATTGAACCAACCTTTGTAGGCAGCCGAAAAGAGTATGTATAAGAACATGCAAGATGCTCTCCGCCAAGCAAACGGCTACATCGAGCTTCTCAAAACTCGTGTTCCGTCCCCCATGTCATCATCCAACCGTTACCTTCAAGGATCTGGAGGCGCGAATGGGCCGGCTGGCTCTGGTAAGTCCTCATACCCTGGTGGGATGAAGGAGCATGCAGGCGAACGTAATCGAAATCCTGTTTCTTCCCATGGAGATCGACGACGCCAAGGTGGGGGAAAAGGTCGCGGAGGTGGCAATGGTGACGAAGGCGAAAATACCTTTGGAGCACGCGGTCGCCGTGAGAGTGGTAGAGGGTCCCCCGAAAGCTCGGGATTTTTGAATGGAGGAGCAAGGGGAGGATCAAACAAGAGTGGTAAATCCATGTCAATGTCAATCGGTGAAGATGGCCATATTACTCGTGGATTCCTTTCAGGCTCTGTCGCTGAAAGGGCTGAGAAGCGGCTAGTTTTTGCGCCGAATGGATCTAAGGATTGGAGGGCCGGAGCTAGCTTTGTTAGTGAAGGTGCCGCTTATCCAATGCCTGGAAGCGAGGCAGGAGGGAAGGACGCTGCGTCACAGATGGATAACCCTCTGTACAAAACGAGGCTTTGTGAGAGATATGAAACCGAGGGGACTTGCCCTTATGGAGCCAGGTGCACTTTCGCGCACGGAACGGTATATAATTTTTAGTTTAATTTGTTAAAACCTAATTACATTTAAATATTCATAGACCGAGCTCCGGGACCGCGCTACTTTCGGTGGCGATCAAGAGCAAAAAGGCGAAGGTCCAGAAAACCCTCTTTACAAGACTCGCCTATGCGAGAGATTTATTAAGGAGAATTTTTGCCAATATGGACCTCGCTGTAATTTTGCACATAATCCTGAAGAGTTGAGGACGAGGCCTGCTTCACTCGGCTCTACCGCAAGCGATGTTGTCGGACCGACCGCTGCAGCCGATGAAGTGCGCGAAGTAGCTCAAAAGCAGCCGGCATCATCAAAGGCTGAGCATCATGTATTGAACAGCGTCCCGTCCAATATCTTGGCAGGAGCGGTGAAGGTCGTAAGGCCTGGCGGGAAGAAGAACGATAACATCTCATTGAAGGATCTCATGGATGTCGATAAGGTATCACTCCTTTTTTTTTTTTTTTTTGTTGTTTACTGTCGGCGGGGACGCTCGTCATCTTTTTCCGTAATTATGCCCTAATGATTTCCTATCTGTAGTATGGCAAGAAAAACAGCCGAGTGGTCGAGGTGGTCGGTGGTCTTAGGTATGGCGATTTATTCATATCTTGATTTTATATCTCTGCTTGGCTAATGTGATATCTGTTTCTCTACTAGCCCTCATACGGCTGAAGCGGCACCCACTGGTCCAGATCTTTCCCCGCGATCGTTTCCCGGCTAATCCCTCATCAGCCGTGGGTACTCCAACATTGTCGGCCCCCTCTCTCCCAACGACCCCTCTTGCACTTTTAAGTACACAAAAGTGGAAGAAATGTTAATTGCGGAGCTCTCTAAGTACTTCTCCTCTGCACCTGATGGAGGACGTACTTTGACAGAGGAGACCAAGGAGATCACGAGGGTCGAGTTTAAGCATGATTTGACGAAGCAGCAATTGTTTACCGTACTTATTCACGCGCTTTTTGATGCAGAGTATACAGCGAGTAAATTGCAGAATCGAGGGCCTTTTTGCGGCAGGTGAGATACATATTTTCGGCGCGTCCGACTTTTAATAACCACAATTTGAACTCAGTACATTCGCACACAGCAGACCAGGCTGCGTTCTTGAAGGCTTGGGATAAAGCTATGCAGCGCACCGCGGGCCTTATGAAGAAAGCAGCTCTTGTTTTTAAGAATCTTTACGACGCTGACCTTGTTGAAGAGGATGTATTTTTGACCTGGTGCGATGGAGCTAATATCAGTGAGGGAGTGAAAAAAAGTGTCAGCCTCTTGTGGAGTGGTTCCGCACCGCAGAGGAGGAGGAGGATTGAAGGGTAGCGATGTCGCGTGTTGCATTCGATGTCTTGCCTATGACATTTTTGTTTACAACTCTACAATAGCTTATCCTTGTTTGGTTCACGGCTTTCTTACCTTTCAATCCCTCGTTCACTTTTATTTCTGCCTCTGGTTTTCCCATTTTTTTAATCATTTTCCTGGTTCCTTCCCTTCCTAAAAGATAAATATACATATTCCCCTCCTGCTTTAAACGCAGCGGTGATTAAAAGCGCTAAGTTTATGCATATGACGTAACGATGAATTGGATTAGTATTTTTCTATGTTGACATTCTCACCGTTCAACCCTGATCAAGCACTTGGAAAGCGGGACACCATGTTATCGTTATGTCAACTATAGTGTTTGTGCAGGGAGTAATGGCATGGGGCTCGTTTGGGCATTCAGTCACAGGCCATATGGCACAAGAGGTAGCACCATCAAACGCATTAAAAGCCTAACTCCTCACTAGCTTCTTTCTGTATCAGGATTAAAGCTCGTTGAACGTTTATTAGATCCGATATTCAATAAAACGCTTGGAGACACAGTGAGTTATCATACTGCGGCATGATGCTAAACATTTCGTCTTTACGGTAAAGCTGCAAGTTGGGCTGACGAATGGTAACCTTCTGCTTGTGCTTCTGGAATGTGAGCTGACCGCCAATGGAGGAGGAAATCTGAACCACACACGGGAATCTGGCATTATATCAACATTAACGCGTCAGCACCCGATAGCTGTGGCTATCAAGTGACTGACTGCTTGGACCGAAACTGGTAACTATAGAGTGTTTTTTTTGCGCCGTTAACAAATAAAACCAGTATTGTCTCAGCCATCACTGACCAAACTCGAAAACTGCTTAACACCCAATGCGCAGATGGGGTCAACCAAACTCAAGCTCTACAATATGTTGTTCACTTCATTGGAGACATTGCGCAACCCCTTCACAATTGTGGACGAGATAGAGGTGGTAATGATGCGACGGTGACGTATAATGGGGCGGAAACGAACTTTCATTCGAGTACGTTACGGAAGAGTTGAAAAGATGCTGATGGCTTTTAAGTCCATGATACAGAGATTCCTGTGCAAAGATCTATTGAAGTGAATGCAACGACGCCATCCCGTTATGCAGAGTTTTTGATTAATACTTACAAATCGAGGAGAGAGGAGTTTACGTCTTCTTACTACATTGATCTTATTACTATGGATAAGAATGACATGCTCTCTGCACCAATAGTATGTTTCTTTTTCTCATTCCCGGGTTCTTTCCTATTGTTACAATGATATACATTGATGCTATTGATGTATAGATGATGTCCATTGATGCAAACGAATTGGATTGCTCAAAAAGTGGTTTCTGGTCATACTACGATTCAGTAGCTCCTGGCGTTGAATTCAACTCAACTTATTATGAAGCTGTACGTCTTCTCATTTTCTTTAAATTGTCAAAGACTAAGCCGTTTATCTAGGTTAAAGTTCCTTTAGAAATACAAATGGCTAAAGCTGGATTTAGAGTAAGTCATCATTTCCTCTCACGCCAAACACTTACGGTCATTTTAGATTGCCGCATGGATCAACTCTATTGCAACGGCATGCGATTCTAACAAAAATGTTCAACCAAAATGCGATCACACCGTTTGCGTGGTTGGCGCGCCTCTGGTGTCGGAATGTTCGCGGTGCGCGGCTTTGGTGATTGAAAACGATGCATACTGTGGAACCCAAGAATGGGATTGGACTTGTGTAGACAGAGTTTTCTCTTATTGCCCTAACGTAGAATGCCTTTCCCATCTCAGAATTTCTCGCGACGAATAAACCAGCATCTTGCGGTGCTGATATCTAATATCGAACGAGTCCTCCCCCACTAATATCTCATCTGGCAGTAGAATATCAATTTAATATGGTATGTCGTTAAAAATGAAGATATACGGTAAAAGGACACAGGATTTGATTCTTTTTTTCCGACCCACCACCATGCGCCATTTTTCATGCTCTCTTCTCTCCGTCAGTTTCCCGTTATGACAAAGATTAAATTCTGTTTTTATTGATGAGTGTCTATTAGCAGTGACTGCAGATGGAAGATGGATTGATGAAGGAAGGGCGAAGAACGTGCTCTGCTCTAGTGATGGAGATGCTTCGCTAATTACAAACTCCGATCTAGGAGTAGGGTGATACAAGTGTGTGTGGGGTTGAATTTGTCATGAGTGGGTCGTGGGGAATTATCGGAGGGTGATATTAATACTTCCACGACACACGTTCCCCATTTTCAGAGGTCAATTGGGTTGTTTCTGGGGTGACAGAATTCAGGAATTCGGATGGAGCACTGCCAAACGGAGGGAGGAGACCCGCCCAAGCGTATATAGGTGGATACCCAGGCAGGGAAGCAAAAAGATAGCATTTTATTATTGGACTGGGGACTTTTGTTTTTTAGTCTTAAAACCTTATTATAAGAAATCAAATTAATACACTACGCGTGTGTCAAGCAGAAAGAGATACCAAGACAGTTCCGATCGAACCCCACTTGAAGCCCTTATTCTTGCATTTAGTACATAAAGGGACAGAGTGACGATGGACTTCCTTTTCACCTCACATCCCGTCACTACCTAGCAACCTCATCGTCACATCCTCATCGTCGACGTTAAAAAACCTCATATTACCATGCACCTCTTAAGTTTTGTATTCACTTCCGCCGTCATGGCCTCATGCACTTCCCTTGTCGCGGCGTGGGGAGGATTCGGACACACCGTCACTGGTGAGATGGCTCAGCAGGTAATAGACCTTGTCCTTATCTGCCTTGCAAGGAGACTTCTTCTCGGCTCCCTTGCGAATCCCACTTCTTTTTTTTCTTCTTTCTAATGATATCTGGTTTGACAGCTTTTGAGTGCCAAGGCAAGGCTTTGGTGGAAAAGCTTCTCGACCCAAAGTTTGCTAAAACTCTTGGAGGCAGCAGTAAGTAACTTGCCTTTCCTTTCATGAGGCTGAAAATATATTGACCAATGCTTCCTTCAATATCTGTTTTAGCCGCTAGCTGGGCTGACACTTGGTGGGTTTATCATCGTGTTATGTTTTTGTTTGTTTTTTCATACAGCGAAATATATTTTCAGTTTTTAACACCATAATTTGTAGGAGGTCAAGCAACCCCCAGACCGGTCCCTGGCATTACATTGACATCTCGGCGGCTGCTCCGCAGAGCTGCGGCTACAAGTCAACCGACTGCACAGGCCGAAACTGGTGAGTTTTTTAAGATATTCTTTCTGGTGATTTCACCAGGCTAACGTTTTAACAGCATCGTTTCGGCCATTTCTGACCAAACCAAGGTTCTTCTCAACAACAAGTGCACTGCAGGCACCGCGAGCACCCAAGCTATCCAGTTTCTCGCCCATTTCCTTGGAGACATTACACAACCCCTCCATAACTGCAACAGGGCGCGAGGCGGTAATGACGCTCCTCTGGTTTACAACAATCAGAATACCAACTTCCACGCTAGTGAGTATTTTTAAAGAACAGTTGTTGCAATATTGCCATACTCATATATTTGTGTAGTTCATGATACACAGGTTCCCGTTCAAAGGTCGAAGGAAGTTGCTGCTCCTACCGCTAAAGGATACGCTGACTATTTGATCAGCACGTACAAGCCTCAATCCAGCGCTTACACCTCTTCATCATTTATTGATCTTACCACGGTTGACACAAACGACATTCTTGTGGGCTCTATTGTAAGCATCTACTGTACTATTTTTTTTTTCTCCAAACCGTCTTGTTTACGACCGGCCTTTAGAACATGTCTATTGATGCCAACAAACTCGACTGCAGCGCGACCGGTTTCTGGACCTTTTACGATCAAGCCCCGACCACCGAAGATTTTAGTAGAACTTACTACCAGCAAGTCAAGATCCCCATCGAGATTCAAATGGCTAAAGGAGGTTTCAGGGTAAGCTACTGACTTTCATGATCGATAGCTGTTGACTAACGCGTTTTACAATCCAGATGGCCGCTTGGATCAACGCTATTGCTGAAGCCTGCTCTCCTGGGTCAATCCCTCCCCCACCTCCGGTTCCAACCACCCCGGTTCCAGGTCCTAGTCCCGACACCTGCTCTCACAGTGTCTGTAGTATTGGTGCTGCTCTGAGTCTGGCTGCAACGCCTGTGCTTCAGCCGTTATCAGATCGGACGCTTACTGTGGATCCACTGAATGGGACGATGTCTGCGTTGGAGCTGTTTCCAACCTCTGCCCCTCTGTACTTGTTAAAAGATCCTTATTATCGGATTCATTCCTTTTTCTTTCCTCTTTGTTATAAACCTCTATAAGTATCTTTGGGCTGTCGTGGCCAAAATCAAGATTATGATCACAAAAGTGGTTGATACGCGTGAAAGGAGATGAATTCCGTTTACGCAGTTTGTACATAAACATTTTATCACTGATAAATAAATACCATCTTGGCTCTCTCTGGTCATGGAAAGTTTCTCACTTTTAATGTTCAAGGTGAGGAAAATAAAATAAAATTTAAAGTAAAATTAAAGCCCGAGAGAATCCTTGGCCCTCATGGTTTTACCAAATTTGGACAAAAGATAGGCAATGACCTTGTCAGTGACATCGTGGATTATTACCAGCACGCGCTATTACAAGTCAGCACTACCCATCCAGTCATGCTCATCGACGATCGTTTGCAAAGAAAGCAACTTGTGGGGGAGGAGACAACGCATGGAGGAAGCGTGCCCATGCTTCATTAGCACTGGCCACTGGATGGTGTGGGGAAGAAATCCGGATATCCGATCTCATACAGAAAGGAAGTCCGACAAAAGTTATTCATTACTTATGGCACCCCGTCACTCGATCCCTTCATTCCTTGGAAGGCACTCCTTATCCATTCATCCCCACTCCCACTGCCTCTCTTCTTTGAGGCTACATACTAGACGCTGTCAAACCTCTTTTATAAATAAACTCACATCCATCCCACCTCCTTCTTTTCATTCATCCCATCGAAATGAAACTTTCGCTCCTCATCACATCCGTCTTTTTTTCATCCGTCTCCACCGTGAACGCATGGGGCTCGTTCGGGCACAGCGTCACTGGAGAAATGGCGCAAAAAGGTATGCTGGTCGGGTTTTTTTTCAAATGTGTTGACTTTTTAAAAGCTCTTGAGTGTTAAGGGTAAAGCTCTTGTTGCGAAGCTCGTCACGTCGAATTACGTAGGTGCAGCATCGGCGGGTACTTTGAGCGGAAATGGTGGGATATATTGAAATATGTCTTTTCCAAATCTAAAAGGCACGTAATTAATCACCTTCCTCGACGAATTTTCTATACAGCATCCAGCTGGGCTGACGTATGGTGAGTGTTCATGGAATATGTTGTTTTTTATGTCTTTCTTAAAGCAACTCCTTTCTAATGACTGCAATCGCAGGAAGTCGACGTTCCCCGCCTCTTCTCCTTGGCACTATGTAGACATCATGGCCAACTCTCCTGCTGCATGCGGTTACGTAGCTAGCGACTGCGCGGACCGCTCATGGTAAGCTCTCCCAATATTTATTTTCCACTAACAGCATCGTCTCAGCCATTACCGACCAAACCAAAATCCTTTTGAGCAACAAGTGCTCTACCGGCACCAATAGCAGCCAGGCACTCCTCTACCTCGCTCACTTTATCGGAGACATTACACAGCCTATGCATAATTGCAACCGCCAAACTGGGGGTAATGGTATAAATCAAATCCAGTTTCTTTTCTTTTCATTTATTAATACATTGCTTTGATTCTTTTTTTAGATGCAACTTTAAAGTATGCCGGCAAGTCCAGCAATTTCCATGCTAGTATGTACATCATTTACCTATTCTTTAAGAATGTGCCGCAACTTTGATACTAACTTCAAATTGGGCTTAGTTCACGACACTCAAATCCCAGTCCAACGGTCAAAAGAAGTCTCGGCTACAACCACCACCGCTTACGCTACCTACCTCATAAACGCCTACGCATCCAAAGCCGCCACCTACAACACAAGCACTTTTATGGATCAAACTTCCGTTGATGCCAACAACATTTACGTTTCTGCAATTGTAAGTTTTTTGTGTTAAAACGATATACCAAACTCTGTCCCTTTAGGCGCAGTCCAACGATTCCAATAAGCTTGATTGCAGTAAGACTGGATTTGGACGCTGTACGATCAGAATCCTTCGCAAGAGTTCAATTCGACTTACTACGAGGCTGTGAGTTCGGCATTTGCTAATTTATTTTTTTTTTTACGTTGTTTGCTTTTACCTAATTCTTTGACTTTAGGTTAAACTCCCTCTCGAAGAGCAACTCGCGAAAGGTGGCTACAGAGTGAGAAGATCCTCTTGATTATTTTTAAATAAGCTGATCCCTTCTCTCTTAGATTGCTTCATGGATCAACGCCATCGCCGAGTCCTGTAGCTCCACCACTACTCCATCCCCATCACTTTCTTCCTCTCCCTCTCCTTCGCCTTCCCCAAAAGTTTCTTCCACTCTCTCCCCAAGTCCCACCGCTGCCGCATGTGTCCACTCCGTATGCAGTACTGGCGTCGCGCTCAAATCTGCATGCAGCGCGTGTGCAGCAGCTGTCATCAAGGCTGACTCATACTGTGGAACAACTTCGTGGGATTCGACATGTGTGGATGAGGTTTCGATGTACTGTACTGGAGTGGTTTGTTGAATACGGTTAACGTTGATAATTTTTTTGGTACCTCATACATATAAACAAACATATTAGCCTGCTTGTTCGAATGTTATTCGTTTTGTTTTCTATATCTTACACGCTCGGGTTTCCATCCTTTTCCGTTTTCTGCGACTTTGGCCGTTTCTTGATTGGCTAAATTGCATCATCGTACAGCCCTTTCAAAATAAAAATTATAAATAAAATAATAAGCGTTTATCCTCGCTATCCACGTCGCCTTCATCTTCTGTTTGAAAAGGAGAATGAGTTTTAATTTTAAGTGTGCGAGGATGTTGGAGTCTGGCCGGGGCGGACTTTTACGATTCTATGGCAAAGACTTAAGCTGAGATGTCCAAGTCTAGTGGTGCTGGTTTTAATCATGAGTGGTGAAGAGATTTCATACATTGACGATGGGTTGACGGAGAACGGGAATACTGCGCGGGACAGGCGGGAAGAGAAGGCGCTCTCAATCAAGCTCATTTTATTTGTACTGAATGTCAGCCTTCGCCAATCTTGACAACTCCGTGAAGTTTGCTTTCATCTATCACACAAATGGACCCATATAACCTCACCCTTGTCAAGCTCTTCGAAGTCCTCAATATTGCAGGAATATCCCCGACTACCTTCCTCACCGATGTCTGTTCCGCGCATACATCTAAACGCGCCGCTGACCAGTCAAAGCTGGACGACATGGTCTCCTCCTTCCAAACCAGTGTCTCCGTGACCCCAACAACACCCTGCCATCAAACCCATCTCTCCACTAGTTACAATCGCTGCTTCTCGTCAAAAGATCCCAGACAGTTTCACCCGCTTTACTCTGACATTGAGGTTTCGTCCACATCTGTTGATATGGCAAGTCAACGAGGGATTTGCAATATTCTTGCACCAGGATATGAGGACGAAGAAATATACCTCGGGAGGCTATTGGTTTGAACCTTCAGCTTATCGTTCAACACTTTATGGCGTTTGCGAATAGCTCTGGGACTTTGGATGAGCTTGGCATGATGGATGAAGGTAAGTAACAGCCCTCTGCACCTGCTTTTTAATTACAATCACTATCTAACTCTCGGCCGTTCCATTAATCTAGCCACGCGAGATAGATTAGTGAAGGGGTGGTACCATGAGGCTATTAAGCAAGTGTACTGCTGAGTGAAGAATTGCGTGAAAGTCCATTTTGCATGCGCTTATCGTTATTTATTTATGTCATCGCATGAGTTCGCCGATTATAAACACAGCTTTTGCAGAGGATTTACTTAGCATTGGTTTTGGAATGTTTGGTAATGATTTTTCATTTCAGGCCTGCAGAGGAAAATAAGGCAAGAGTATAGAGAAATCAGGAAAGCGTACAGGGTTATCGAGGAATCGCGAGTTTCTTTGGATGAGTTTATCTCGATTATAAGGATTTCAGAGGGCGTTTTGGTTTACCACAATACATCGGAATTACGGGAGGCGTGTCTCGAATTTTCAAGAAATACACTAATAGCGGAAGAACATGTCGAGGTCGACATCATTGATTTAAAGCTACTGGACGTATCCTCAGAGAGAATCAGCCTTTAAGATTTATATGAACACATAAAATAATTACGCTACTGACAATAAAGTGTAGGATGATACGTTTTTCAATTATGGTAGTTGATAATCGCTTTACAATGACGGCGAGACGGAATTGTTGCTGCGGCCGTAGCCAATTGGTCCATTGCTGCCAGCAACTGTACAGTAACACGTCTGATTCTTGACCGCATGTAGTAAGCAACGCCAGAATATATTGACCCCTGATGATTCTTTTCCTATTTGGCGCCGGTGATGGTTCTTCTCGGGGAATATCTTTATATATTTTACGCGTACCTCGAACAACTCAAGGCCCCAGGCTTAACTGCGTTGAAGCCTGGATGGAATGTGGGTTATGCTTGTGTTGCCCCCTGAGCGCGTAACTTCCGCTTCACTTTATTGCTTTTGGATTGTTGCCCGGCGCGATATGGAGAAGGACCCTCAAAGCTAACACAGCATCTTTTATTTTGCTCATGACTACTCTAAGTGTATATCAGACGCTTCGCCGCCGGGCAGGAACAGGCAATATATGAATTTATTTATTTTATGTACCTATGTATGAATCTACAGTCTTAATAACAGGATGATCACCAAAGCCAAGCCAATTCCCACCCTTCCCGCCATATTCCTCCCCGCAAAGCTCCCACTCGGTGGCAACCTAAACGGATAAAACAAATCATCCGGCAACAACGGTATCAATCTCGGAGACGGTGGAATAAAGGGTTTCGCTCCTTGGTTCGGCACCCTAAAGTACGTCACTGTACTTCTCAAGCGGAATCTTTGGGTTGTCGTTCTGTCTGATAGTTGACAGTCAAGAGGGCGGAGACACCTGAAGACAATTTTGTTCCAGTTGTAGAGGATGCGAAGACCTATGATGCCGGGTTGAGGGTTTTTGGTGGAGCCGAAATCAGCAGTGAGGATTTGGATATCGAGGGAGGTGAGAACACCAGTGCAGGTTCCAGGTTCTGAGGGTAAGAAATCCTGTTACAGATAAGCATTGTTAGAACCCCAATAAACATACTGTGATGATTCTACCTTTTCACCGACGTCTTTAGTTAGAATAGTCACCCAGTCATTCGGGTTAGTGGAATTCGCATTTCCGAACTGTCCGATGCGGTTTATGGCAAGAAGTTTCCCGAAACTCGTTTGAGCGTTTAGCGCTGTTCTTCGAATCGCGTTACACCCTGTTGCATTTGAGATGTCGGCGAAGCTGATAACAAGGGTGCAGCCACCAGATATGTCTTCTCCAAAATTAATTGGAACTCTATTGGTTGGAGATGTGGAGCATGCAAAGTATGGCGCCGAATCTGGGCCTGTTGGGGCGTCCATCGGTAATGTAATCCCATCAATAGGATCTGCGTACAAGGCAACGGCGGGGGAGGTTGAGCATATAAGTTCCGGAAAGGATGGGTTTCCCGACATGTAACCAGGATTTCCTGATCGTGGTTTGGGTTAGTCCGACTTGAAATGTTAGACGTAGATTTTAAAGTGTAATTACTTGAATCCAATTGATATCAAACGATTGCGTGACGAGAGGCGTCCTGCGGATGCAATCGCGTTCCCTAGTTGAACGCTTGCACGAGCTCCTAGTATTACTGCTCCACGATTTCGTGATGTTGTAGAGAACTGAGGCGAACTGATGTCACCATGTTAAAGCAGGCTCTTGTTGCCGGATCCCATACTGGCAAGATATCAGTGCATCGAACCTTGTTGTTTGAAACGGCTCATCGCATTCCGTGCGCTAATATCAATATAGGCCTGCGTCAACCCCTTTGCAAAGTTTAATTGAACAGCACCAATAAGAGCTTACGTGACAATTCGATAGCTGATAATAGTAGTTCGCATCGAAAAGCTTTATTTGTGCAAAGAGTTGCCTGTCTCTGATATCAATGTCTATTACAACTTGAAGACTCCGATATAAGGATTCTTGTTGTAATTAGCTTTTAAATAATATTCTAAAGGTACTCAATGGATTCCATCATGCACATCGTTGAAAGGCCAGCTGATGTATAACATCGGTCCATAAGTATCTTAAGTCTGGGAAGACGCGAGAACAGTATCGCCAAGCTGTAATTTTTAATGAATTATTAGATGATAAGCCTTACCTCGTAGGATGTTGACTTATTCGTCAATCCAGTGGAAACGATGTCATACCCGGGTCGATCGTATATTTTGGTATAGAGTAGTTGTACGTACTCTTGGAACTGTCGGTAAGAAACTATCCTTCTAAAAGTCTTTCCATAGTCTTCATAAAAGAAACTTTATAGACTGCGAAATAATTATTACGCCCGGAAACAATACTTACAAAAATTACTATTGTTGTAAACAACGCAGACGACTCCATCAGAGTTTCGTAAGGTGCTTGCACCCAAAGCAGCTAAGTTGTTGACTTTAATAGGATGAACATAGAGGTGCCACTGGACGCATGTCGGGTTCTGCAAGACATCCACCTTTGAAGTAAAAGTATTATTTCGGCCTTTGCAGTCTGGGTCAAACACAGTTGATGTCGCATGAGAAGGCCGTGAGATCGCATGGACATGATCCGAGGTCTTTTTCTGTTAGTCTCTACTTTATAAAAAATATTGTCTTACTTGATTGAAGGTTAAGGCGGGGTGGTCACCATGATCTAAGAACTTGTTAGAAAAAATAAACGCTGGGTTTATAGAACTGATTCCAGTTAATGGTCAGCTCCAACTGGAAGTGAACTGCATTGGCTGGAAATAGAATGAGTAAAGACAGAGCAATTAGGTCTTACTACTATCGAAGTTGATGAAAGAAGGCGTAGTGATTCCACAACCGAAGAATCTGGTGCAGGAGATACTATAGATCTGTGGGTGTGATGCTCCGTCTGAAGAGTTGGAGTAAGGGTTCTGGAGAGGTAAGGCCGTTTCAGAAGGAATGTGATCGATGTCTGTTGTCCTGCATTTGTTAGTATATTAACATTCAACAAAAGGTTTAGTCCCATGTGCGTTGGCTATCAGCCATGAGAGACAGTATCGCACTCTGCGTTGCATCATGTTTTGACTTTCAATCTTTAGAACTCCGCTGACAATCTCGGACACAACCTCTTTTCAACTTTGGACAAATCGTTCATATAGGTATAAAATGGGAAGCATGTGTATTTACATATATAAGTGGAAGTCCTGTCAATTATCAAGGAAGATCCTGACACCAATATTGCGGAGGGTCCGATGAAGATCTATCCAACAATTCCCTTTGAGTAGTGATTCCTACACAAAAAAAGATGTTATCAGAATATGTCAACCCTCATTTACACGTATACTGCATGACTGCCGTCCATTGTCCATCCTGTTTTTCAATAGCTCAGAACTGTTACGTAGCCATCGCCTTGAAGAAAGAAATCAGAATATTTTCATAAAGTTAAAAACCTGAGCAAGGTCAAAACTAGAGAAATCCGAATTCAGCTCTCTAGGCACAGATTGCACCATTCTTCTATCTCCAATAGTCACAATTTCAAATCCACTTCCCAAAGGACCCAAGTTTTTTATGCTCCGAACGACATCATCTCTATGCGTTGCTTAATTGACCAAAATTATACACCATACTAACTCGCTAATCGCTTGCGCATTCTTTCCACGCATGCGCTCCACATTTTGCTTCACCTCGGCTATCCATAAGTCCCCCATTCCTTTCTCTCGTCGCGAGGCATATTTCAATAACTTGAACACCAAGTCATAATAAAAGTCGCCCACTCCCAGTAATTCCGACCAAAATCCCTTATTTGCTAACAACGTTAACTTCAAATCGGTTCTAATTTTCTTACATGCAAGGGATCAACACCAATGTTTTGGCACATTTTCTGAAAGTGGTTTCGGAATGCGGGATCTTGCTTGATATCCTTTTTGTACTTGCGGGCAAACTCCTCAAGGTTTTCCTTGAATGTTTCCATTTGCATTTTCATCTGGATGACAGATTTAAACTCGGCTCTGACAGAGTAACATATGTGGTTTGAAAGTAAATACCAACCAACCTGTTCCAATTGTTGAGCTTGCAGCTCTGACCCCACTTTTTCAAATTGGGCCTGCATGGAAGTAAAGATGAAAAGGACGATGAGCGTGTCTGTGAGCGCCGGTGAAGGCTCAATGCGCTTACCCTCGCAGAGGCATGGTGTTGGAGGCCTTGGATACCTCGTCGTCTCGACATCGTCACAAGTGTAACCTCAAAACAATAAATATTGCAAGACGACTCACAACGCTTAAAAGGCTATTTTTTCATCCCAACACGGTCTCAGCTCGCAGAATAACTTTTTATTTGGATGTGTGAGTAAATTGAGTGTGTGTATTTTGTCTTTATAATGAGCTTAAATAATGAGATTGACACAATCTGTGTTGGTGGGTTCATCATGCAGCCATTCAAGGCCGCGGAGTTCATGTGAGCGTGGTATCAGATCCTTTTGTTTGCTTTCTAATAGACTGGTTAAAATGGTGTTTGGACTATGCTACAAATCACGTTGAGACTCACCTTCTATTTGCTGTTCGGTTTCGCATTCATGCAATGCCGTTAAGACAAACGAACTATCGCAACCTTCACATCTTAAGTCAATTTCATGAACCTTTCGTCCATCAACTGTGCGCGTTTTTATTTCGCATACTTCATATTGTTAGCCTGATAAGTGAAAGTAAAGCAAACCTATCATATCACACTTTTTTTCGTCTGTATTAGAATGCATGGGTATGAACCGACTTGATATAGATTGTTTAAAGAGGTCGTTGGAGCAAATGCTTGAAGTAGGTTTAACTGAAGTAGGAAGAAGATCCAATATCTCTGTCTGACTTTTTCCGATGCTGTTTGCGGGCACGGACCCTCCATTGCAGATGGGGATTCAAATTGGTACTATTACGTCTTCAAGGAAGTGCGAGGTCTTTCCTTGACAGCCATGAGCCATGACTTGGACCCATTTGTGTGCCACCCATTCTCCTTTGCAACAGATTCCCACATTCCGCGAAGTGCAGAAACGGAGACATTCGGAAGTTCTGGCTCCTTGACTGACTTAGTTGGTGAAAGCTTTGGCATGTCCACGTCAAATGTGGCCTTCAAAGACTTCACTATTCCGCTCGCATTGCTGCACACAGAATAGGGAGGTGAGACGTCATTGCTCCCGTAGGACCCCTCAACTTCGATTTCCGTAATGGTTTCGTTGGCGGAGTCGCATGTTTATCCCTCAAATCAAACTGTGAATGTCTCTTCTCATCCTCACGATAAATAGCTTTAAGAGCTTGCTTGAGTTCACCCATATCGTTCAATGGAGATGGGTCCCATGCGTACGTACCCTTGGGCTCGAAGTGCACGGCCGAGTCCCTAGGTCCTATCATCTTCTACGTTGTTTGTTTTGATAACAAAAAAGGAACAAAATGCTATGGAGATCTCTGTGTTTTTTTTCGACGGCGTCACAAGCGACCCCCCACACTTTTCTTTTTCTTTACAGTAAGTTAGCACTGGCAGAGTCTCAGGCTCATCATCACCGTCAACGGAGATAAAATCGAACTGTAATGGCGGAGATTACAATTCGCATGTCATTCTCCTGACTTGCTGACTTGTAATTGTCAAACTGACAATAGGACCTTGTGGGTTGTAAACTTGTAATAAACTAAAAGGAACGAACATAAAAAAGAATGTAGGAGTGCTAAACCCGAATAAAATATTTGGGGTTATTACAAAAGAATGAAAAAGTGCTACGCCAATACGTAAAATTGGCGAGTGGGTTGGGTATATGGAAGTTAAAAAGTTAAAAAGTTACATGTGCATACATTCATATGTTGTTTCCAAGAATGTAATGGCACATCGTAGCCATTTCTTTCTTTGTCCGGAACTACGTTGAGTCTATTCCGGATGATGCTAGCAATGAATTAGTTTGCCGATGCGAAACAAGGTACGTATGTCGAATGAGTTGTAGGGAAGATTCGCTGTCAATCTCTTGAATGGGCGAGTGTAAAGTGGAAACCCTTTCCCCATCTGCATGATTGGAATTCGGCCGCTACGGAAGAAAAGTTAGAGACCTTATCTCAGAGTCTCTATTGGAAGCCTGAGAGTTTTGTAGACCTCAACGCTTCAAAGCGCCATAGAGCGATCTGCTAAGAAAATGATGGGAAGCCTTTAAACTAAAGCCATGTCATCTGTTCTGCCTCAGCAAGGATTAACAACAGCAAGACGACGCTCAAGCATTCAAGGAGCTGTATCTATAAACGGATCAAGTTCACCGCCATTTCTTTCTGGAACGCCCGTTCTTTCGAAAAATAACAGCACTGCATCTCGTTCCGATAAGGCCGGGTTGGCGCCAGTAAGCGTACCGGGATCTCGAAAAAACTCTGGAGTTCAGGATTCCCTGCTTTCTTATTACGGGAGCAGGAGAAATTCATCAAAGGCGGCGGGTCCAGGTGTCTCCCCTCTGAAAGTATGTGCCTCTTCTGACCACGTTTCTCTTTTTGCTTACCTTCCCATCTTCTTCTTTATGGGTTCGCCACTCACTGTTTACTCTCACATCCCTTCTAAAAATCGTCGGCATCGATGTCTATTAACGAATACTATGAAAAAAGGCCTTACGAGAGCAAAGAAGTCACTTCCTTCTTCCCAGATTATAAAATCCGCCCATAGTTTTCATAACGCAAACACTCCCCCCTTGACCTCAAACATGGCATTCACAATGAGTCGAGGGGACAACAAGATTGCACGAACGCACTCCAATAGCCTAATGTCGGGGATGCAAAATGCAGGAACAGTTGAAGAAAATCTTCAAGATATCTCTGCAACCCTTCGATCGCGTATGAACAATATCACGTTAACGTTTTTCGACAAATACGTGGAGATGGAGTACGAAAAGTTCTTTCTTTCCAAAAATCTGGTCAAATGGAGAAGAAATCTCTGTGTTCTCTTCTTGAGCGCGACTGCTGGTTACCTTTACTTGATGATCAAGTCTCCTAATGATGCGGATGAATGGGTGAAAGGCGAAACAGCTGCGGAGCAATGGGCAACAGGTGTTGCCGGAAATGATACCGTTGCAAGGATTTTACGTCAGACATGTGGGCAGATCTTTATATGGTGAGTCCCAGCTTCCATTACCATAAAATCTAATGCCCTCAGTTCCACCTGCAACCCAAATACTCTATGCAATGGATATACCGTTAGGAAGGACATCCTTTTTTGGACAATGGGGATCCTCATCCCTTTTCTCGCTGTACTTTTCACGTCATTCAAAATGCAGGCCGTTGACATCGGCCGTCAAGTCCATCTTCTCTCCGCCGTATTCACCAGTCTAGTGACTGTCATTGGAATCTTTATCCGATGGCTCATCGTCGAACCGCAAACCCCGCTTTACCAAACAACCTACCTCTCTATCCTCAGTGTTACTGCCTGCTTTGTCTTTCTAAGAATGAGGTTCATCTACTCTGTCCTGTGCTGTTGCGTGGTCGTTGGATCTTATCTTGTCACATCGTTTTTAAGTATCTCAACTGTCAGCTCGTATCGAATGATCAATTCTTACTTTGAGAACTTGCAAATTGCCGGAAATCACTACAACTCTCTCTACACGTTAGCGCTTTCGGTTTTAGCGCTGTTGGCAGTGACGGGGATCGTCTCCTGCTCCTGCTTTGACACAGAGGTTTTTTACCGCGGTCAATTCCTCGTTTCCCATACACTGCAGAAGCATAACGCTAAGCTCACGAATCAGCTTAAGGTGCTTCAAAAGTGTATGGAAACAAGGCTGCGGATTTCGATTCCCCGCTCGAAAAAAGTGTTATGATTATAAGATCTCTTATGGCGGATCCGTCCTTGACGGCCCAACATCTTTTGGAGCTAAGCCAGGTGCTGACGCTATTGGGGTCGAGTAATCTTTTGGCGCCGGACTTGGAGAATCAGGTTACAGAGTTCATGGACACAGAGCAAGAGGTAAACTATACCTTATGTATCATGTTGTTGACCTGTTTGTATAGGCATGGCTTTTCTCAGAAATCGCGCCAAGGAGGAAGACGCAAAGGACACGACACTCTCTTGCACCTAGACGTCGCACCTCTATGGCCCAAGATGTTCACCTCAAAATCTCAGAAACCATCAACGAAGTCCCAGCATCGTTCTCGCTCGCGTCAATACCAGAATCCAGAGTCCGAGTTCACGCCCCATCTAGTTCACTTTCTGAAGCCCAGTCTCCGAAAGCGGAGTCAGGTAGTAACGGAAACCTTGCCGTAAAAGACACAAATGCCCCTGAGAAATCCACGCAGCTCCTACACTCTCCTTCAGGGATGCGTGAAGGCGCCACACTTGCACCAAGCGAGTCAAGGCTCTTATTCATGGACACTGAACATCACGTCAAGATGAGAAAGTCTACAGCAAACAAACGCAATATGAATTTCGAGGACCTTATTGAAATTCCGAGGGTGGCGGAACTTTTGAATCGATGCAATGATTTCAATTGGCCGATTTTCGAGTTCTCCGATTGCGTGGCGGGAAAGCCGTTGAGCTGTCTGGCGTTTTATTTATTTAAAAAGGAGAGCTTGTTTTCGCACTTTCAAATACCTCCGGATAAGTTTTGGAAGTTTATTACTACTATTGAGCAGGGGTACCATTCGGATATTCCATGTAAGTTTTTGCTGGTTCTGTGCGTTAATAGCTAATCTCTTGATTATCTAGTCCACAATGCGACTCATGCGTGCGATGTCCTTCATTGTATATCACATTTCTCGCACATGGATTCCATCGCAAAAATCACCAACGAATTTGATATTCTCGCGCTTTTCTTTGCCGCCATCGTCCATGGTGAGCAAAACCCACTTCATCTAAACGTTATTTCTGACTATCCTAAGATTATGATCATCCCGGCTTCAACACAACTTTTTGGTCAACACGTATGACATCCGTACTATTCTATATAATGATAAATCGGTTCTTGAAAACCATCATCTGCGAGCGCGTTCACGGTGTTGAATAAACCCGATTGCAACTTTTTTATCGCAAATGCCGAAAGCAGAGTTCAAGTCGTTGCGTGAGATTATCATTGAAATGGTTCTTGCAACAGGTAAGCTTTGGACAGATTCACATAAAAAATAAACTAAATGCGATGCATAGATCTTTCTCAACATTTTTGTGATCCTCTCCATGTTTAAAAACAAGGTTGCCCAAGTCTTCGACCCCGAAGACAGCCGCGAAGACCGCATACTTCTATGGAAAGTTCTCATGAAATGTTCTGACGTCTCCAACCCTACAAAAGAATGGTCCATCTATTTCAAGTGGTGTCAACTCGTACTCGAAGAATTTATGAGACAAGGTGACATGGAGAAACGGCTCAACATCCCCGTGTCCCCTTACATGGATCGGGATAGTCTCAATGTTCCCTCAAGTCAAGTTGGGTTCATTGATTATGTGATTTTGCCGCTGTTTGAGGCTTATGATAAATATATTCCGATTCCGCATATCATGGACGATTTAAGACGTAACAGGGATCACTGGTAAGCCATTCCACCATTTTTAAAACTAATCAAGGCTCAGGATGTACATGAAAACTATTGGTGTCATTCATATGGCAAATGTCGTTCCACCCCCTCCTAAAACGGCCTCACTGCACACACGTGAATCATCCGCCCAAATTGCCATAATATAATATCAAACACGTCAGTTGTGAAATCATGAAGTTTAACCTGAGATTTTACATAAGACGAAGCGATATAGTGGGGCGTAGAACATACATGACGAAAACAGGATTTATCGAAAGGCTGCGACGCAAATTTAATGGTATCAAAGGCGACCGACTCAGCAGTTGTATTATATGCAAATAAACGTAATTGTATCAATAGACGAAAGTGAATAGTTAATTATTGTGCGAGGGAACGTATGCCATCAAAAATATATGCAAAAATGAACGTTGGTGAAAAACATTCACGAGAAATGATAAAAGGTCACAAGTACATGTAATGATCAACGATCTAACCCAATTCGAAAATTTTTGTTACCACTTCTACAATGAACCTCCACAGCAGAAAAAGATCGAAGAAGGGTAGGCGATACAGCAGACTGAAGATCAAAAACATGCGCATCCGTAAACACAAAATTATCCGCATACACAATACTGGCATGAAACTCCGGATTCTACATAATCTTAGAATCATTTCTGTAATTCTACCAAGTACCTCGTAAAAAGTTTTAAACCCGAACTCAGACAAAACGCTATCTACCTTCTTGACCATAGCGGCAAGCTAGCTGACGTTATTATTCAATAAATTTACCGCATACCACTTGATGACCCTCCCCAACATCCAACGCCAAAAATGAACGTGTTTTTTCGTCATTCTCGTACTTGCTCAATTTTGAAAACGAAAACCCAAATCTTAAAAGCGTTAACATAAAAGGTAAACTAAAAAACCATCGTACTGTTTCGATTTACTCAATTGCGTCTTTAAAAGCTCCAGAAATCTATCTAATTGAAATTCTTTGAGGAATAGAGTTCGAGAAAGACTGATGTGGAGGTCGCCTTCTACGAGCGGGATTGCTTTGATGCCTGAAACTACGTGCTGCATAGATTTGAGGATATTTGTTGTGGTAGTTTGGAGTTCTTGCGTAAATGGACTTATTTAAACCATTAAGTTTCCAGGAAACAATAGGAAATATACCTTTGATGTAAACCATAGTAGTCCAGTTCCCTCGTACAAAAGGGATATGCCTTCCCGTCAACTCCAGTCTTCGTTTCTCTGCTGTTTCAAGCTTTAACACGCACAAAAAAAGAGAATTAATCTACATAATTCTTTTCTTTCATTCTTGTATTGATCAGGAAGTTTGGGTGGTGGTAGTTTTCTGTACACGTATGGTAGATCAGGAGTGTCAAAAGGTCTGGACTTTGATAATGTTATCAAACTTTAGTTTTTTTTGATACTAAAGCATCTTTCTTTTCGTCATGCTCGATAATAGGTCGCTTGTGAATGTGGATGTGATGTAGGTGTATCTACTGTGAGTTCTCTGCTTCGTCGTCGCTGCTTGCGTAGTTTACAAGACTCATTCAAAGTTGTCACAAGAATGAGAACATGGAAGAAAACAAGTCATCCGTGTTGAGACATTTGTATAAAGGCATGATAGAAGATGAGATAAAGGCGTGTTATCGACGTCCCATAAGAAGGATTGCGCATATCCAGCACTGATATTTACTGTTGTAACTGAAAGCACAAAAGTCCCAGTTTACCTGCATTAAAAAGAGCTGGGATAATCGTACAAATGTGACAATGGATGCCAACCACTGCAACGCTGCAGCGCTGCACCCTTTCTACCATCCAGCATTCTTTACTACGTTCATTTCAGCCGAAAGAGAGCTTCATCCTTCCAGTCCGTCATCATACAAAAGTACGTGTCCCTTTGTACAACATTCTCAAAAGTCAGAAACTCGCAGGCCTCTTCAACAACCACATCCGGCCTTTAACAACCCATCGACTATCGCGCTTTACATTTGGAATACTTTGAAAAAACGATGGACTACTATCCTGGAAACTGGGGGAACCCGCGAACTCGCGAGGACACCTTGTTTTCAAGTCATGATTACCTTCCTGGTGCTTATCCCGCTGACCATCCCCACTCGCACGCAGCTGCTGTTGCTAGCGGCGGACCTATGACGAGGACCCAGTAAGTTTTTGTGATTGCTTGTGATAGTGGGGGTATGCGGGTGAATGAGGGGAAGGGATTGGATGGATAGGAGGAGGTGATGAGTTTGTTGTTTGGGTTTGGGCGAAGGAGCTACAGTCAGGTCATTGGTTTTGGCTGGTAGCGGAGACAGCATGAAGTATAGTTGTGTTATAAGCTTCCTATCGGCTGACCGGAATGGTGTGCATGCAGAATTGAGAGATTGACCCACTTCTCTTCCTTTCAGGTCTCCCATCGTCACGGGTACTTCAGTGATTGCCATCAAGTACAAGGATGGAGTCATGCTTGCCGCCGACAACTTGGGTCAGTGTCTTTACCTTACATCCATGCACCATGCTAGAAACTGACTGGCCATTATTTTGGATAGCGTCTACGGTTCACTAGCAAGATTCCGTGACGTTGAACGTCTTCTCAAGGTTGGCGACTACACTGTCGTTGGTGCTTCTGGAGATATCTCTGATTTCCAGTACCTTAAGCATACGTTAGAGGGACTTTTGTAAGCATAAGCTCTTTCAAACGTTGCTTACACCAATTTAGGATTAACGAGAGCTACGGCGATGACGGCCACAAACTCGGTGCTAAGAACATTCACGAATACCTCTCAAGGGTCATGTACACAGAAGATCTAACATGAACCCTCTTTGGAATTCTCTTATTGTTGCTGGACTCCGAGATGGGGAGCAGTATGTTCAATTTTCGTATTTCTTTCATTAACGATTGCACTAGCTTCCTTGGATACGTTGATCTTCAGGGTACGACTTACCACTCTGATAGCATCGCAACGGGTTACGGAGCGTACATTGCCCAGCCATTGTTGAGGAAGGCGCTTGAGACCGCGGGTGGGTGGCAAAACCTCACTGAAGAGGATGCCATCAAGTTGATTGATGATAGTATGAGGGTGCTTTATTACCGTGATGCGAGGTCGTTGGACAAGGTATGTTTTTATCTTGCGAATTTGTCGATAGGAAGAGAGACTGATGGAATGTAAATTACATAGATTCAACGCGCGACTGTGAACGGACACGGAGTTAGCATTACCGCTCCTTACAAGCTTGTGACGGAGTGGTCTTTTGCTGAAAGAATTCGTGGCTACGGAGCGTCTGTGGTGTAATATTTATGCCAAAGCATGTTATGATCAAATAAAACCTTTTTATCTCGAAAAAGTCTTTGATGATTGAAAGTGGCAAAGAAAACTCTTTAGTGCCAAAACAACATGGAAAGCAAAAGCAAAGTGTTTGGTTGTCAGAACGTCGTAGAAGCTCCCCGAAAGTTATCATTTAACCTTTCCGTTTCTTTTGCCATTATTACTTTAGTAAATCCTAACCCACGTAAGTTTCGTTTTTCTGTTTATGTTTGTTATCTTACTCCGTAGGGTTGAGTCAGCTGGTTTGATCGATTTGAAAAGCTGTTAGGGAGGAGTTTACGCGCCAGTTCAACAAAGGTTGAGAAGCGACGGAACAAGAAACTGAGGAAGAAACGAGTTAGTGCAAGGTTAATTTAAGGAAGGCGAAGGAAGAAGGAGGATCCTCCGCTTTTGACCGAGGGGAAAATGGATGTTAGCGGGGAGAGATATTTAAGAAAGGTAATTTGACGGAGGCCATTCAACAGCGTAAAGGTGGCCCAATTTTACGCGTAATGCTTTATGAAGATGTCGGTCAAAAACCCTTTGTTGCACACACTATTCTGGATTCCATACATGGTATGCATCACTGCTATGGACAAGGTTGATAAAATATAAAATACAATATGTTCTTTTTCTAAAAAAAAAGAACGCCCATCCCAACAACCGTCTTTTTACAACCATCAGCACCCCTATTCATCTATCTCCTCTTCCTCATCGACGTCGACACACCTGTCCCTACACTATGAACGGGTGTCCCCACAGAAGGACTGGCCCCATTTCCCACACCCCTCAGCAAATGTCCGCCAAAATTGAGCTGTTGTCTCAATATCCCCGTCAACACAAACTCAATCGACTGAATGGTCCATCCCGCGGCCTCAAGTTTTACACATTCCGGTTCATCTTCAGCACATCCGATAATAACGCATTCTTTAGGGTCCTTTGGGGGAGACAAGAGAGGGGCTTTTAAAAGCTAGGTAACTAGTGTTAGGGTTTGATAATTAACGAGTAGGATATTATACCTCTCCACCGGCCGCTCCCAAAATCTCCTCTAACTCGCTTGCGCGTGGCTTCACGTTTGGCGTCGCATACACACGCACACCCTGCATTAGCGGTGGCCGTGAGGGACCTTGTGCAATCTTTAAGGATTGAGCTAATGAGAATTTAAATTTATCCTCTGTCGTCTTATCACGAAGCAGGAACTTTGCTTCGGCTATTCCAAGATCTCAGTTAACATCACATATAATTTAAACTGATGTTGACTGAGAAAATCACACTCACGCGCAAACTGTCCTTCCTTTTTACTCTCTAAAAGCCACTTATCGCTGACAATATGTTCCCGGCAGTCAAAGCGGAAAGAAATTTGACAGTCCGTCTACGCGGTCCGTGACAAGGTGGGTACACTCTGACCACGAATCAACATTCTCGCCTCCCAGCTCCTCAACGTCTACCGTTAAATTAATATCCAGCAAACCTATATATGGTTCAACATACATCTTTAAAAAGAATCTCCAAGCCCTGTAAACATTATCCTATAATCATTAAGCTGACTAAGATACTTCCCCGGCGAACTACGGGCGTGTTATCTTTCACATCCGACTAATTCGTTTACTACAAATTTAACGAATCCCTTATCTAATTCTTACCTCTTCATAGGCGTCAAAATACCCTCCTCATCCTCCTCCATAATCGATGCTGACCTCTTCTTCCCTTTCGCTAAGAGCATCCTCCCCTTTTTGCCCTCACCTTGCCCCATTCGAACAGATGCCTCATCCCTCCCTAAATCCATAGATCATCGGGCGACACCTGGTGTGATCCCGATGATTGTGTGGAGACGTCCTGTGAACCTTGGGGGGTGGCAGAGCGGTTGAAAATTTGTACCAAGGGGTAAAGGCGCGTCCACATCTCCTCAGCGGTGTAGTCGGTGTAGTTGGTGCGAGGTATACTAAAGAAGCGGAAGAAGATGACCGAGACGGTTGAAGAATAGCGGGTGCGGGTTTCGGCGTCGCGGATGTAGAATGTCGCCTCTCCTCATGCAGCTCATGATCACTGAATCAGTGAATCACTAAACTCCGTAAGAGGGCTTGACGATCCTTCGAGATAGCTTTTTTTCCATACGTGGCCCGTATCCTTTTCCTTGAGGAATCGTCATCTGGTTTTTCTTTGCGTAAAGTGCGGGAGTGACAGGTAACGCAGGTGGTTCTGGAGTTTCATCCACCTCCGACTTGCCGCGCTTACGTGTCGTTTTCTTTGGACCGGCCGATTTCGCCTTTACGGCGCTCTTTCTGATTTTCTTGGCGGCTCCTTCGGCGTGGGTGCTTATAAAAATCATATTTGTTATTAAAAAAAAGACTGCGGAATCAACAAACCAGCTTTTCCAGCATTACGATCAGTCTCCACTTATTTGAGCCCCTACCACCACGCTTCTTCCCCTTCCCAGCCTCCTCCGCATCCCAGGATCCGCTGTTGTATTCTCTACCTCATTCTTAAACACTACCTCATCTCTAGTCTCTGCACCAAAGCCCGATCGCGGAACTTTCCTATCATCTCCCTAGCTTCCGTCAACGAGTCCGGTATAACTGATTCTGCCTCCGACATCGCTGTCCCTGTCGACATCACCCAGAAGATCTTCTCCGCCTTTGCCTACTCCAAACCCTCTCCTCCGCCCTTCCCACCAGCAGATTCTTCCGGCGTTCCTTTCACGAGAACGGATGCGGCTGTGAGGGAACCGGATTTGTTGATCGGAGTAGCGGTGGCATCCGTCGTGATATGTTGTTGATGATTACTTGTTTGGCATTAAAGGTTGGCTCAGGTTAGAGTCGTTACTGTCGAGGTTTAGAACGAGGTTGCACGGGTACGGCCTGAAGGCGTTTCCACAGGTATAGCGGAAGTTGATGGAGGGATAAGTGATTCTTCTTTACCGAGGTTGAATTTTGCAGCGGAAGATGACGATAGTGTACGGCGTCCCTTTCACAATTTAAAAATTAAATACGTTAAAACAACAAACAAAACACAATATAATTATACCTTGAATACGTGCTCTTTGGTGTCTTATGAAACGAAAGCGATTTCGGGAGGTCCGTCCATCGTTCTCTGCAGTTTTTTCTTCCAATTTCACTGATTCTGTCGTAACGTCTTGCCCTTCTTCCTCTCCTTCCGTCTCATCCTCATCCTGCCCATTGCCTCCAAATCGAGAAGTTCCATGACATCCGTTGATACTTCTTCCTTCTCCACATTCCCAACCGCCTCGTTTTTCTCTGAAACAGACACTTCCTTCGTTCCAGCAGCATCGTTAGCCGGCTGTTCATCATCATCCGAATCCCTCAACATCTTATTATGCGTTATCCGTCGTGCCGTATTGTCGGTGATAGCGATTCCATAACGTCTGAGACCGCTTTCTGCAAATGCGGTGCAACGACATCCTTCGTCTCCACTTGGATTTTGTGGATGTCATTACTTCGGATTCAAGCGCGGAAGCTTCAAGCTCTTAACGTGGGAGTACCAAATGTGACGGCTTTCCTATTTCGGTTTGGAGAGGATGTGGCGAGGGGTGGGGTGGCGGGAGAGGCATGGTTAGAGGATGGCTTTCGATGACGGGCGCAATTGGAGGTTGCTGCACAGATGCTTCCTCAGGTTCTTTGCTTCAGTCAGATCGCCATCTTCCTCATTACCGAAGTCATCTTCTGCCATCAACGTGGCGCCAGCCCAGTAAGGATCATCAGGGTCTATGGGAGCAGCGGTTTCTGCCTCAAACAGGTGTGAGGTTGGCGCAACGACTTCGCTTGCGGCGAGCTGGTCATCCGTTGGGGTTCGTTTTGTGCGTTTGCTTCAGGTATGGGTTCGTTGATTGCGACTTCTTCTGTGAAGGGGGCGAGTTGAGTAGGAGGTAAACCGCCTGGCTCGGTAGCTCTGCCAGATGAATTTGTTAGTGAGCCTTTCAAGCTCTGGGTTAATGATTGCGTCGCACTTCCAGATGACTTAATACGGTCCGGGGAAATATTGAGGGACGGATTGATCGGTCCCCGTTCTACTGCCATCGGTGATGAAATGATATACGTCGGGTCTATAGATCCGGTTCTTCCATTTGCCGCTGCCAAACTTTCATCGTGATTTTGACGTTGAGGTGATGATGCGGTCTGTGTAGGAACGAGAGGCAAGCTATCAGACGGCATTGCCTGCGTAGGACTAGCAGGAAGAATCTGAGTTGGTGCAATATCACCAACAATGGGCGCGATCCTCAAAGTGGGGCTAATGGCTCTCGCGCGTTTCGGTGATGATGGACCCTCGTTTTCGGACACATCGTCGTCTGACCGGACGAGTTGGGTAGGACTTACGGGGCGGTTGGGAGAGGAGACGCGCATCGTTGAAGAGACTTCGGTAGGGGGTTTTGTGGCAATTGTTGGGCTGGTGAGATGGGGGGATGCGATGCGCATGGTTGGAGATATTGCCGCGGAGCTAGTCTTTTCGGGATTTGTGGTGTTGATGCGAAGAGAGGAGCTAAGAGAATCGATCTGGAAAACAATAATCAATAAATGTGGGGGAACGGCGACTCACTTTGCTATGACGGTCAAGCGATTGAGACTGAGTATTTAGAATAAGCGTTGGTTCTAAAGAATCTGGCTTCTTGAAGTCATCCAGGTTCCACTCCACATGCTGTGTCCGCACATCTGTCCCAATTTCCATCCCCGGGTCCGACCCTCCATCATCAAAAATCACAGGATTACATCCCAAATCATCATCATCACGAGGAACAACGTAAGTAGAAGGTATGCCTGATCCTTCTCCTTCATGAGTTCCTGATGATAAAATCTGTGTGGGTGCAACGGTAGTGACAGCTTCCACCCCACTGCGGGAAAATCAGAGGTGATGATACGCGTGCTTCACAATATGCTTCAGACAGAATCATGGGGATCTTGAGAGGATCTGCTCTTGTCAAAAGATCCGCGTCGTCGTCGTCATCGTCCATAGGGTCGGCGTCCACTTGTAAAATCGGAGAAACCTTCCTCTCAAGCACTTGATGCGGCTTAGAACTCTCATTGCCGGCCAAAAGTTTTTCTTGAAGTAACCTGTTATTCTGTCGTGTCCCTCCTACTCCAGGAAGCACCAAAGTAGCGGGCAGGTCTTTAATGTCCAGCTTCGCATTTCGAACATTCTCCATGTCCGTGTCGGATTCCGAACTCTCAACCCTTCTCGTTTTCTTTGCCATTCTCTTCGGACGAGTACTTTGAGACGAGTTCTCTGATATTGCGTTCGACGTCAAGCTATTTCCAGATGGAAGCTTTTGCAAAGTCAGTTCACATAACATTTTCCTGATCACCTCGCCCGCATCCTGAATCTCATCGTCACTGAATTCACCCAACCCAAATCCCGGATTCACTCTTTCATAACGGCACTGCATGGGCCCGAACTGTAACAACTTGTTGTGCGCGAGCTCGTACAGTTTATTCGAGAAAAGCTTGTACCCTTTTTCGCCAACGCAAGTTCCGTTTGTCGATTGAAGATCCTCCACAAAGTGCTCCAAACCGTCCGCTGAAACTTCTATGATACGAGAACGCCGTAAGCAACGACGCGAAAACTAATTGACGTACCAATGATAGCATGGATGCTGCTCACTCCCACAATGTCGAGACATACTCCGTTAAATCGACCACCGGCTCTGCCTACGATATTAATGCCGGAGTATACAGCTATTTGAGTTTCTTCCTGGTCATCTGCACCGGCAAAGACTCGGAGATAGGCCACCTGAAGGGGAGAATGTCAGATGAGAATGTGGTGGTCTATGCGAATACGGAGAGGACAGCTAAAGGTGCAGATGAAACGAAACACACCACTCGCTTATCTTCTGTATCATCTTCCAGCCTTTTCCGCAGGTACAGTGCATGTTCCCTGCTGACTTTCTCCTGAATGCTCAATAAGATGTCCTCATCTAGCATATTCAGACAAACTCAAATTGGAATTGGTTTCGGTGTCAAACGTCATTATCCATTAAAATGGATGAGAGATGAATCTTCATCTGGATGCTAAAACATACTGAGATAACTCGTTATATCTGGAAAAAGAACAAGAAGCCTCAGGATATGTAATTCGAATTGCCATCTATCATATGGTTGAAAAGACTGACAGCGGTACAAGGTTACAGCTTGGGCTTTGCCCGACGCCGATCCACAGAGGCTGCGCCTAAATCTAGCACATCAACTGCCTCATCCATCGTGCGCTCAACAATCCTCTGCACAGACCAAACACCTCTCACCAATCCGATGCCTTCCCCCATCGCTAAATGCGCCACATCGTAATCTTTCGCCTTTACAGCATCATTAAACTTAACCCTCCAAGACTCAATATGCTTTGGATCTTCTTTGACGTTCAAAACTGAGTCCACAAGATCGTTGCGGAATACACGAAAATCGTATTTGTCGGGCCAATCGAGGCCCCTCAGAGTCTCATAGGCACGCGTCCGGGCCGTGGCGACACCCCCATCTTGCGTTTCAATTAATCTTTTCTTTGCTTCCTTAGAGAATGCGGACTCGTTGCTCGCGCAAAATCGCGTACCCATGACAGCACCAGCTGCGCCTAAAACCAAACTTGCTGTAACAAAAATATTAAAAAAACGCTGTTAATGCGTGCCGCCATGAGAGAAACCACGCAAACAATATTAACCAACGTACCTGCCAGCTGTCGTCCATTGGATATACCTCCCGCACCAATAACTGGTGCACGATCTCCCACCGCATCTACCACTTCAGGTATTAGGCTCATGCAGGATGCTCCAACTTTCTCTCCGTGTCCACCTGCCCCAATGCCTTGAGCGACAATAACATCCGCTGCACAGCGATCAACAGCCTCATACGCCTCCGCCACTGTTCTTATCTGGGCCATAATAATAGCATCAGGGCATCGGTCCTTGATTATTGCCGCATATTGCGAATAATCTCCAAACGAAAACCAAAATACTGGAACCTTCAGTCTAATAGCCTGGAATTAAATCAAAAATGCATTCATTAGTCGATAAACCAAACCACCTTAAAATTAAAACTCATCTCACCACTTCCAACATGTTGGGATGCTTATCCAAAAACCAGGTGATAAACCCAACTCCGATGGGTTTCCCTTTCGACAATGCCGTTGCCTCCTCAATATCTTTTCCAAGTCTAGTTGGATCAGTTTCGTAGGCTTCAGGTTAATGCTTTAGAACTTGAAAAGCTTTAAGACGCTTGCCTGCCGCGATAAAGCCCAATCCACCGGCCAAACTTACGGCGGCAGCGAGGGCTGGACACGAGGCGCCAGCCATTGGCGGACAAACTATGGGAAACTGAATGCCGAGAAGGTCAGTGATCTCGGTCCGCAAATTTGGCCTTCCTTGAGGTGAGGTCATTACGAGTTGTCCAAATCCTGATCCTCAAATTCCAAAAATTCAGGATGATGGATGCACTCCTCCAAACGATGGCAACCAACGGTGAGACCATTGCTCCTCGATCTTCGTTCCACAATTGCTTAACCTGTCGTTACAAATTGGTCTTCATTTCGTATTATGAGGAAACTAACATGCGGTACGTTACTCCAGCCTCGGAAGTCTCCAAAACAGACGACGACCATCCGAAGGTCGCAGCCTCACATTGGGGACGAGGCTTTCTCTTCCTGATCCTGACCCTACTAGTCCTTTTCTTCATATTTCGCTTCCTTCAATGGCGGCGTAAGAGAATTCAACTTTCGGATCCGCCGTCGTATTCAGTAGGAGGAGGAGGAGGATTCTTTGGCCTCTTCCAACCACCACCAGTTCGACGATTTAACTGGGACCAAGGCTATGACCCTCTTTCTCAACAGCAGTTCCTTTTTGAGGAAGAATTGGACGTTGAGCTCGGGGACTACAATTTTGAGGGGCAGGTCCCTTCGACTCTTCGGGAGACCAAATTGCGGACCTCCGAGCTGAGGAATTCGCTAGCTGATGATGGAAGATTTCCAGCTTCAACTGGTTTGGTGCAAGCAAATTCATCGCAGGCGCCTTTTAATGTCGAATCAAGGACCCCAAAGCTTATTGATGATGAAGACGATGCGGATGTGTTGAAATGGTATGTCAAACCACCCTAGAAATGGATATGTTTTAACGTACACACGTACCATGTGTACGTATTTTTTTGCAGGGCTGAGCGTAATTTGAACTGATTTGACCTCGTTCGAAAAGTCAAAGTGCAATTCTAATCAACTCGACCTAATAATCTCCACTCCGGGCGTATATTGGCCCATTTGTTTATATTTTATTTACTCTTTGAAGAGATATCCGTTATTTTCCCCATATTTGCACGAACAATAAAGCTTTAACAGTCCTCTTAGCCGTCACGTCAGACTCAAACTTTTCCTTTGATTTTTTTTTTTTCAAGAACCATCAGAATGGAGTATCTGGAGGAAGCAAAGAAGCTCAGCGACTCTCTGGATGTCTTTCTGGATGCGCACAAAAGCCAACTGCAATCACTAGGAGTGCCAGATATTCTTCACCCTGTCCTGTGGGCCAAGTTTGAGGCCAACCAGCTCGGGACGGACGCTTATGATCCCTTTGAATGGGAAAAGATTGAAGGAGCAGCACCTGGGACTCCTAACCTCCGGATCGTTGCCAAGAAGGATCTTCCTCCGCAGCAGGCCGTCATTGTCTTCCCGCATGACTGGACATTTACCACGAAGGAGGAGGCCAAAGCACACTTGGAATCATCTCCTCAACTGAGGTCGATTTTATCGCATCACATCCGAGAACTGGATCTCATTTCGCAGGGATATGTTTCTGATGAAGAGGAGAAGACTGAACTTGGTAAGAGAATGCAATATGTTGTGGATGTTTTCTTGAATTTTCATGAATCGCAAGCATATTATCACTGGCCTTACCACATCTTCCTCGCATGCAATAGACACCAAAGCTATCCTTGAAAACATTTACCGTGTGGCCTTCCAATACCAAGTTCATGCACCCCCTGCCCCTCCTTCAATTTTCAACTTTGTCTCAGCCGACCCTTTCGGCCCTCACACAATACCGTTTGCTGGTAACGGAACCAAGCCTGTACTTGAATCCCGCATTTTTGTCCGAACCGTTAAGGATCCCGCCAACCCTTCGAAAAATATCACCAACGTCTACACCATTCTCTTTCATAATGTCAACCCATCTGCCTTGAATGAGCTTGGACCGTCAGACATTATTAAGAAAGGAACATCTATCACAAGAAGCGAGATGACACCAATGCCAGATTATTCAACACCTAAATACTGGATGCATCACTACCAACAGTCAGTGCACCGAAACTTCGAATGGTTTGTGCCGTGGGCTGCCATTGGACCTTGCATTAAATCCTATTTGCCCACTATGAACGGTGTTGTTTTGAATGTAGGCCAATTCGTGGTTTTGCCGTTATAAATAACCTCTATTTTTTTGTGTAGGTGGGATGCGGAAACTCGCGTTCAGGTGATGGTATAATCCGCGACCGCCTCGCAGCAAGCGTGTTCAGTATCGACATCGCGTCCGAAGCCTCTCACCGCTCTCACCGCAACCAAATCTAAAGTTCGAGCCTTTAAGGGGAAACCTCCTGGCATAGAAGATTGCTTGTTCTCGACGCTGCGGCAGATCGTCTTCCTTTTCGAACAACCACCCCCTTGTTCGATTGGGGCTTTTGATAAAGCCACCCTTGATGGGCTTCTTTCTTCACAAGAGGGTCCTCAAATTGCGAAGAAATTTGGAATCGCGTTGCAGAACTTACAACGCCTGACGCTGTTTTTGTTCTAGTTTCGCTGGGAAGCCAGAAGGAAGGCTTCCGTTGATTGAGGATGTTATTGGAGGTTGGGAGGTAGATGCTTGCATGGAGATAGAGATTCCAAGCGCGGCGCTGAAGAAAGGATCTGGGTTTGGAGTGCCTAGTGGAGGAAGGGGTTTAGAACCATCTTCGGCTGTGGATAGATGTTTTGTTTATGTTTGCAAGAAAGTGCAAAAATGATGATAGAAATATGAAGTCTGTTGCATATGTCTCAGAGATCATTTAAGCTTGACGCGCGCCTTGCGAGTAGGTGTGCAGATGGGGAAGTGAGGAAAGTTGTTGGTAGCACGAGCCAAACTTCCCCTTCGGTAGGTATATGAATCTCAGCGTACGATACTAAGTTCGACCGCAATTTGTATCTTACTTGAGTGAGCAAAGAAGTGCAGTAGTTGACGGGGATATTGATTATAGCTATTTTGAGCCTTCTGGGGTTTTCAATTATAAACACAAACTGCATATGCAGTCCAATAAAACACCAAATACATATGTTTGAGTGCGCTTGTTCATCTTTAGCTGGATACCACACTCTGATCTCTCGAAAGAAGAGCAGTTGGGCTGAGCAGAGTTGACCAAACGTTAGCTATCGTCAATCCCCACTTAAACACTTTGTCGAAGTGAAATAAATGCCCTCGCATTTTCCTCACATAGGCCATATACGTGAGGCAAGAAAAAAATATGCCTAGTGTACTCAGCACCGCCGAAATCCAGAATTGAGAGGGAAGGTACCAAATCTAATAGTAGGAAAACGGGTTAGCAAAAACCTTCCGAAGTTTCAAGTCAATTACCATGGTGACGATAAAGCTGAGGAGCTCAAAGAAATTTTGTAATGAGAGTTGAACGCCGCTGATCGCGCCGACATCGGACGAAGATACGCTAACGTGTAAAATAGTTTACATCAGCCGAAGAATAGAGCGAATATACAGGGAGATTAAAACGTGATAAAGCAAAAACAAAATATATAATAGAGGCGGTAGAGATGTGCGGTAGAGATGTAAAGCAAATATTATTCTGTGAACTAACCTTTCCTGCATCAACTGAGTAACGACTAAATCTAACGTCCAGACGCCCCATCTCGAAATTATAGCTCCACCAAAGAGCAACAAAGAAACCAAAATGTCTGTATTTGACCACCCCAACTGTAGCATCAAAATTCCAAACATTAAGGGGCAAAAGCCATAAAAACTCCATCCAAGCACCCCATAATCCGGAACGTATGAGGCCAATATGGGAGACGAGTTTCGGAAGCGAGATTGTTGCTAAAAGCCCTGCTGTAACAGAAAGACCGCGGAGGATGGAGAGAAAGAAGGGATTATATCCTTGGTCGAGGAGGTATGTAATCATAACGCCGGTAAACCCAAGAGATGCGAAAAACTAAAAGAGAATCAGTTATGGTGGTTATGTAAAAGCTTACAAGAGAAGATTTGGCCATGCAAGCGAGGAATATAGGATGGTGATAAAAGACACTCCAAGAGTTCAGTGAACCCACTGCTGCAGAACTCGTTCTCTGGGAATAAATCTTTCTTGAACTTGAGCATTACTTTCGGCAAACCCTGCTACTGCTGGCGGTATTGCAGATTCCAACACACTTGATACACTTGATATTGCCAATGATCTCTCAATAATAACATTTTCGGAGACAGAATACGTGGTTCGGCGAGTAAAGGAACCTTGTAGTAAACGCAATGGAGAAGAAATAGTTCAACCGGTAGCGTAAAAAGGCACCATACTGCTACGCAAAGAGTGGTGGTGGGGATTGTAAGAATGGAAGATGCAAAGCTGACAGCAATTGGAGCTGCTAGCTTGCACGTGAGATCACAAATCGGAGGCGTGTGTTTAATTCTATAATATAAATGCGTAAACCAAAATGCAGAGAGGCCGCGAATTGCACTACAAATAAATGAAAAACAACTTTCGAACCTGTTAGAATGGAACTCTCGCCAGCAGCCATCAGAACAACCCAGTCCCTCTCGAGAACAATAACAGTGCCAATATTCGCCAACCTTACAGCGCTGGAACAGGCAACTGCAAACCCAAATAAGCCCCAAGTCCAAGTCATTGCACCAAGCCTATGCAGGAGCCATAACACCGTCATTCCAGACGCTATCCCTAACTTTTGTGCTGCAACGCATATCCAAACGGATCTAAGCCGGGGAATACGTTCAATGACAGAACCGATAAGGGGACCAAAAAGGATTGATAGGAAGGTCTGGAAAAGACTGTGAATGGATATATAGAAAAGACTAGACGGGAAGATAAGGGCAAGCATGACCGCTGCAGCGATTATAGAAAGTTAGAAACGGCCAATTGGGTTTTGGACGGGTGAATGACCATGAAATGAAAGTCTCACCAACACTCCATTCATCCATTCGAGTTGCTACAGTGTGAAAGAAATATGCAGATATCAGGAGCGAAGAGCCAGGAGGATGACGATGACGCCTTTGTAACAGGGCTTGGTGCTCATCATCTTCGTCAGCATCCCTGGGTTCCATCGGCCGATGGCGGCCAGAAATTCAAGGTTTTGACAAGGACTTTGACCCTACAATTCAGCCCTATTAGCTCTCACAATATGCGCCCACTCGCGAGTATCATCTCCCATTAGTTTAGAATCAGGACTTCAGGCGGAAATGCTACAAGACATCTTGCGATACGTTGATACTACGCTATGCTATTTATGATCTTCACTGAAACAGATTATTGCTTCTTCAATTTATTTCATATTCTGCGCGTCGTAGACGGGGAGGGGGCGGGGGTTGGCATAGGATGGGATAGGGTAGGGATAGTTTTCGTAACTTAACAGATAGAAAATGGTTTAAAATAAAAAAAAAGTATAAATAAAGGCTGTGCGTTATCGTGTGTTAACATTCAGGTGTTGTTGAATATAAGATAAACATGGAAAAGATATCAACTTGGGAACAAAGAGAAAGTACAAAGAAAGCTGTAAAACTTTGCAAAAACCCTTCGTTTCAGTTGAACACCCTATACAAATACGAATTAGCCCTTCAATGACAAAACGGAAACAGATTAACGAAGACTCACACTTGGTCTGCGTGATAATGGTACCTCTCTTCAGGCATCGTACCGTGCTTTCCGAACCAGATGCCACATGCATTGCAAAGGGTTTTGGAGCCAAGGGGACCTTTGCGAAGGGTTGGTGTGTATTTCCCGGACATGAGACACCAGCTGCAGTGCCAGTTACGGCGAAATTCTGAAGTTAACGTATTAGCGTGAGATCCAAGATGGTAGCAGATACAAATCATAAATTAAGGACATATAAAGCATTTGAAAGGGCATCAAATAATGATGCAAGTACACAGGAAAAGCAAAGTGCATAGTTTTTCTTACCTCCCACATCAATACTTCCATCCTGGTTAAAAACATTTGCACTCGCCCCAAAACCCCTATGTTTCTTCCCCAAATCGTCCTTCACTTCCCCGCCCTTCCGTCGCTCAATCGCCCGTCTCACAGCCTCCTCAGACGGCCGTTCCCCAACTCCTCTCTGCATCAATTCCAACTGTCTTCCTAGCATCTCCCTTGCATCCTCGGCCTGCTTCACAACAACTTTTGGCTTCTTTGCCTTTTTCGACGGGGCAACAGGTAGAGTCAAGATTGGGGCTGGCGGCTCGACCATTCCGAGGGCGCCTTCGATAATGAGACGTTGTGACGCGGTGAGGGTTGAAGGACGGGCATCGAGGGGTGAGATGGGGGAGGGGAGTTGGTAATTGTTAGGGGTCTCGGGGGTTGGAACTACGGACTGGTAGGAATACTGGGGGTATGGGAAGGCTGATAATGGTGAGTCGTATATGTCGTGAGAGACACGCGTGGTCGAGAGGGGGGTAAGGGGCCATCTGATTGTAGAAGAGGTAACAAAGCACCATGATCCATGTCATTCATGTAAAGGTGCATGTCATCGTATTGCCCCATAGATGAATTAGATTGGGAAGGATACGAAAGACCGCTTTCATGGGACGCGGATGTGGGGTAGGTTTTTGTTGTTTTCTAAAGTGTGACAATCATTGCGTTTGGGTATGTCGTCTTCCTTGTGGTAGGCTTGTGTGTCAATATGCATTTTAGGGTTGTAACGACGTTGAATCTCAAGTTCTTCGGCGGTGGGGACGTAGTTGCGGTAGGGTATGAAGGCAGGCTGGGAAGAGGCGGGAGGAGAGGAGCCAGTGGCTTTGGAGAGGTCGTATGGGATGGAAGCGTTGCGTGAAGTTACGGGTTGAGCGAAGAGATGCCCGTTGGGAGCGGCGGTTCTTCCTATTAAAAAAGTGGGTAAATGGTTTAAACGATAGTAATCACATAGAAGCTGTCAAAGGAAACTGCCAAAGGTAGCCCATTCAAATAAAGGCAATTGAGATACAAAAAAGAATAAGAAAGCAGGTGAAACCCACCTAGCTTCCCTCTCCCTCTCCCTCTCCAACTTCTCCATCTCCGCATCCGAGACTTCCCTTAAAGTTGCCCCATATTCATCGACATCGTAGGGCCTCACAACCTGCTTCCTTACAGATGGCGCGTAAGCCTCCCTCGCCCTCGCCTCCAAAACCTGTTCACGAATTGAATGTGAAATCAACGGAGCAAATTCCCCCCCAACACCTAAATCAGCTGTAAGGTTCTTTGCAAACTCCTCGGGGGATGGCGCAGGGACGTGTGGGTAGATTGGCCATTCAAAGGCATCGCGGAGGTGGAAATGACCAAGATGGACGTCAAGCTTGAAATTAGAATGTCAATCCAAGAATGTGTTTGCTGTGACAAACCTTGACCACCACCCTTGCGTCCTTGTCATGAAGACCACCATAGACGACGGGGAAGGGCGGCTCAACGGCCATGGGCAGCTCCAGTCTCATGCCGTCATCTCTGAGCTGGTGATGTTGCTGATGGTGATGGTGTGGGTGATGGTGGCCGTGCATCATCAAATCGTATTCTGCGTCAGCCCGGTAGGTGTCGCACTGCTGTCTGATTGCGTCGGCAATCATTGGGATCCAAGTGGTGTGGGTTTGAGGTGGATAAAGTTCCGGATCGAGGTCTTGAAGAAAGGTTTCGGCAAATCTTTCCGGGCTGATGAAGGGCTCTGATGGTATTTGAGGAATGACGGGTTAAACTTTTGACACATTCTAACACCGTCTTATTCCATCTCATCACATTTCACATCATCCCAAAAATTCATAGCTTCACTGTTATGCCAACACCTATCACTCAATATGAAAACACAACAAACACTTGACTCAGAAGCTTCGCAAGCGTCCAACCCGCAAGGCCACACCTTTCTCATCACTTTGAAAGCAAGATGAAAACTAACACATGCTTACCGTTCAGATTCCACGTAAAAGTGTCTCTGATTTTCACGCCCTCGTTCTCAAGCTCCAACCTCACAGGAATTAGCACAACTCTTCCAAGCGCAACCTCTTCCAACTGCGTCGCCGTTCTAGAGAAGTAGCCAAACGTTGTCAAAACAGACAGTGCCCGTTTAAGGCACGAGATTGGGAAGGTAGAGAGATTGGGGTTGAGTCGAAGGAGGTGTGTGTTAGAGAATTTGAAAATAAGGTGGGGGGAAAGACTATTGCATGGGAGTTGAATGGAGAGATGGACGGGTTAACTTTAGGAAGGGATTTACGAAGATCAAATCCCACATAAAGGGACTACTCAAAATGGAATTGGGAGTTGCGGAGGAAAGTCTCATGATGATTGACAAGAAGCTCTTTTGAAGAGAAAGGTAGGAAAATATTTTATAAAAGGTCGTATAACTGCTACGCAGCGTCATAGTGAGCAGTCCATATTACTAGTAGTGCTGCATAGTAGCATGCACACGGCTTCTCTGAAGTTAGAGGGTGTAGAATCTCCGCGATCCCTCATGGAATTGGTGTAGGCGTCCTAACAAGTCAACAACAGCACGAGTTAAACTGTAATGACCTCCCATCCCGCCGTTGGCAACTGCTCGCATTATTCCTGGAGACCCTTCTCGCTCTTTCAATTTTCTCGTACCCACTCGCGTATCCACATGCGTACCTATGCTACTGTTTGTCCACTTAACGCCCTCAATCCATTTTATAAGCCTTTGCGACTGCCCGCACTCGTGACCTTCTCATGAAGATCACACTCAAATGTCCACATGATTTTACGTTTTCAAAGAAGCAACTACTGTATCGAAACTCACAAGTATAAATGTTGGGTCCGCGTCCTCATCTTGTGGTTGTTGTACTTTACTCTGGGCTGTCTCCGTTTCCCATCTTTAAATTTCGATGCGTTTCTCCCCAACTTCATCCTCCTCATCATCCTCCATTCCATACTCATCATCATCTTCTCCATCTTTATCCTCCTCCTGATCTTCATCGTCCTCATCCCGCTCGTCCTCCTTCTCGTCGTCCTCATCATCACTCCCACTCTCATCACTCTCCCATCCGATAGACTCTTCTCAGATTCCTCATCCTCATCCTCGTTCTTTCGTTTTCGTCTTACAGCTTTTCCGTCGTAATGTCGAAACGGTCTTTTCAGGTAGCCGTGGTCCCTGCTTGATCCATCCCTTCATGACTTGCATAATCGCAGCCATGTTTCGGTCGTTGGTCCCAATCAGCAACCTCCAAGGGCTTTCCCCAAAGTAAGACTGAATAGGTGCTTTCAAAGCACAGAGGAAGCTTGATGTGCGGATCCTCCCTTTTGTAGTTGACGGGAAAAGGTGCCTTGCTGAGCAGCTTGCTAGGAAGAGGTTATGTGGAGCAAGCTGTCAGACAGATTGTGAAATTCAAGAATTGTCACAATTCAAACAATTCTTGTGTTGTG